>JAKCPI010026386.1:0-99261 GCA_023213315.1 Euborellia annulipes | reverse complement strand
ATCTGGTGTGATAAACACAGTTGCGTGCTGTGCGACCAGTCACACCAGATTTTCATTTTTAAAAAATGGTAACTAATATAAGTAGGAGAGAAGAAGGTATAGCCTACATTATAAAACTATCGACAATTATTTCGTCCTGAGGATGGGAGCGATGCGTTTCCGAAATGTCGACGAAATAAAATAAATGTTTTTTATTTCTGCTGGCTGCCTTGGTCATAGTGTTCCTTATATTATTATTATTTTTTTTTTTGTTTTTTTTTGTTTTAGTGTCTGTTCAAAATATTTCTACTACCTCTTATATACGCATTGAAATAATAATTTCTTTTGTCCAGGCAAGTGTTGTAAATTAATTTTCCATATACACACATACAAATATGAGTCACAAATAGAATAAGAGAGAGAGAAAACTCATTTCATGCTTTTTTGATTTTCTAACTTTTCCAATTTTCCATCCATTCTCTCTCCCTCTCTTTATTTTGAATGAATGAATTAATAAATAAATAAATGGAAACTAAAAAAAATAAAAAAATAAAAACAGAACGTATGTATGTTTGTATGTATGGTCATCATCACTTGAATCTAATTAAAAGGAACCAAGCCAGAGAGAGAGAGAGAGGGAATTTAAATAGGTGACAACGGCGTTAACAAGGCGGCTACAAGCCTCTAGATTTCCATTCTAATTAACTCTATCGCTGTCGACCTGGTCGGTCGTCCTCAGATGTCCGTCTGTCCGTTTAATCAAGTCATGGCTAATTTAAAGCCCCGCCTACCTTCTTCTCTCCCTCTATCGTATATTTATGTAGATGACCGTCTCGAAGAATTTAATTAAATCATTAACTATTTCATTAATAAGCGGAATATAATAAAAGGATTAGCGTTTTTAAACTTTTTCTAAATATCAATTTTTTATACGTGCTAGTGAACTGAAATTTTTTTATAGAGATTCAGTACAACTATTATTTATATTAATTTCCTGATTTCGAACGAATTTTTTTTTTACTTTGATGCCAATTATCATATAATTTAGACAATATATAATAATGAATTAATACAGTCAAATACCTTAACTTGGGACAAACGGAAAATTTTTGTTATGATGGATTTGCAGCCCTGGTAAGGTAGCTATTTTACCGGGCACCCCTGTGATTTCATTTGTTATGAGTAGAAGTTTGGAGTGTTGTTGTGTTTTTCCCGAAATCTTCATGTCATTATCTCAATTGATAAGTTACTCAATTGATCCAGTTCGAATTCTCCCTGATTTTCACTTCAATGTTTATTTTAGTAAAATTTTATATAATTGTCATAACTTGGGACAGTGTCCCGTTCGCATCCCGACTCATAAAGACGGGATCTAAATGGTAAAAGACCAAATAAATTAAAAAAAAAAAAAGATATTAAAAAGCTTTAAAAAAAAGATAATAAATTAATCTGGCTGTTGATTGCTGCAGTTCAGTATTTTGACTATTTATTGTGAATCTAATCCACTCAAACAATTTTACTATATTTTTAAGAAACATTTTTGATGTTCTAAGCTAGATAAACAACGCTTTAACATACCCCAAAATGTAAAACCAACGATGTCCCCAGATAGGAATACCAGAGCTTAATTAACTTGAGACAAGCAAATTTTATTTATTTTTTTATGTTTCTTTAATTATGAAATAATCACATCTTGCATTTTTAAAACTACAAACTTTGTCCAGAAAAATGATGTTATAAAAATAAATAAAATCTTTTAAGTTTGCTGGTGGTGGTGATGCTGAGCTTTGATGCTATTTGATATTTGACTGTAGGCCTACTGATTTTACTTTTGTGTATATATTAAAAGCTATTAATATTTTTTTAAATTAAATTCGCCCGTGGCAATTTTTAAATTTTACAAATAAGGCGATGGGGCAGGTTGGTCCAGAGAAGACGGGGTAGGTGGGCCCGTTTGATTTTTTGCCGCAGTAGCCGAAAAGGCAAAGCTAAAAAAAAAAACTGAAATAATTTACGAAAAAAAGTTCTTTAAAAAAAACCAATTTGTAGCCTACATTAAAAAATAGATGTAATTTTTGGGTAAAAATGTTTAAATATTTGTCGACCTATAGGCCTATATAAGCCTAAAAACATTTAACTAAAAGAAAAAAGATAACTTTTTTGCATAAAATTATTGAAAATTTACGATAACAAATAATAGTGCTGGCATTGATTCAGACCACGGGGGGGTTTTGGGGGTTAAACCCCCCATTGACAACCATGACTAGATATTTAACTCTATAATACAAAATACTTTTTCTCTCTATATATTTCATATATAGGGTAAGAAAATAAAATATAATAATTTTCTCTAGCTTAAAAAAAAAATTAAATAAAACGCAAAAAATTCGAGAAAATTCAGAATTTTCCCATTGAAAAGAATTGATTTTTGTTTTCTTTATAAAAAATTAAAGCGCTTAAAATTGATTAAATCTCCAAATGAAAAATAATAAAAATTATTATATAAATAAATTTTTATTTTTTTCTTAAAGAGGTCTGAGATAGAGTCTGGTCAAGAGAAACACTAGAGAGACACCCCGGTATTTTAGGCCCATATACATAAAATTAAGAGATTTGCATTATTTATTGCCTGATACGAGTTGATTGAAAAATTGCGGCACTTAATTAAGAAAGGGCGGGCCCGAGCCACCTCGAGGGGGGTCAGGGGCAGTCATATATTTCATTAGACGCCTTATACTGCCCTATTAGTCGGGGTGGGGGGGAGAAATAATCCCAAACCCCCCATCAAAATTTCTCACTCATTGATTGAATATTTTTATTTCAAGTTTCAATGAGCCCTCTCGCTTTTATATACCTAATATTTAGCGTTTATTCAACAATACATGTATTATGCAAAAAATTATTTTTTTTTTTTAGTGCATTTGAAATAAAAGGAGGTATTCTATTGAAATTTGATATTTTAGTCGAATAAGTAGTTTTTTTTTTGTTTTTTTTTTCACTTTAGAGGAATGATTAATAAACTTCAAATTGACATAATGCACGAAATTAATAAAATAGAGTCTAGGCACAAAATCAATTCATTATTACTTTCCTATCAGCTAATATTAAAAAAATCTGGTGTGACTGGTCGCACAGCACACAACTTTCTCTTACCCTTCGGCAAGAGAAAGTTGTGTTCTGTGCTTGTCACACCAGATTTTTTGTGTCGACATATATTTAGTTTTCCACCGATATATTAGAATTCAAGATGTAAAACTTATAAGTATGGGAAAATATTTATATTTTGTTACCTTGGCAACCATTTCTCCTATCTTCTCTATGAAGTACAAGAGTAAAGTGGACTTCAGAAGATTTCAATGACAAAATGAGAATATACATTAGAAAGAGCATCTAAAAATTAATTGATTTTTGAATTAAAAAAAAAGTCGTTGGAGCAAATTGAGAAAATCGAAAAAAACTGAAAAACTACAACAGTAAAGTACTAGTACTCTTTGGCCGATTTTGATTAAAAGCTTATTTTCACGGCTCAGGTGGGTGCCTAACTTAAATATAAAAGCTCAATTCCTTCATGCTTTAAATTGAACTTAGACAGACCATGTCGCGAAAACCACTTTTTTGGATTCAGGGGACATCAAAACGTGTATATCCATCAAAATCTCAACATCGAATTTTTGACATGAATCCAATACTTTCTCTCTCTATATATTAACATATATAGAGGTAAGAGAAAGTAAAAAGTATAAAAACATTATTTAATATTGGATCAAGAGAGAGTGTGTGTATTTGAGAGGGAGGAGGATTTATTTAATTAATTCCTTATTTGGGGTTTCCCTTTCTTTAGGTTCCTGTGATCGAGAGGTTAATGGTGTTGACAAATGTCAATATTGTTAATTTTGAAGCCAAGGGGAAAATAAATTTTATCGCTTCCTCGGAATGCGAACTAGAGCTCTTGCACGGGTACGTAGGCCCGTTACCCCGCGGGCCGGGCCGGGCGGGCTTTGGAGGCCATGAAAAAATCACGGGCGGGTACGGGCGGGAAGTCAAAAAAAAAAATACGGACACGGGCCGGTCCGGGCCAAAAAAAATCGGCCCGTGCAGGGCTCTAATGCGAACCCTCGATCTTTGGACCTCTGAACTATAGGTCAAGTGCGGCTTTTTTTTTTTTAAACAAAAATAAAAATAACATTTTCCATGGGTCATTATGACCCATCTTCAATGATCCGATCAGATATGAAGATATTTGGGATCAAATTAAAACAATATTTTTTTGTTTTCCTCTCTCACAGTTACTTATTAACGCCTTTTTGGAGATGGAGAGCACGAGAGAGAGAGAGAGAGCTCTTAATTGAAATTTTAGTGATACATATTTTGAGAATAAAAAGAGAGAGAGAATTCTCTAAGGGAATGCTGCTTATTAAATCTCTAAATAAAAATTCCCCAGACTTTGGAAGGAAAAAAAAACATTTTCATCTCATACATGAAAACAAGAGTGAGTGGGTGGGAAATTTTTTTTTTTTTTATTTAAATTATGAGTTTTTTGTTTTCATTTTCTCTCTCAGATTATAACATCTCGCAAGTTTTTTTTTCTCTCTTTTTTGGATTCCTTCTTTATTTTTAGATTAATTTAAATGATGGAATTTTTTTTTATGTCTTGAATAATATTAAAAATATATTTACTTGAAGAGCCCTTAGAGAGATTTTTTCCGACACATTTGAACGACTTATTTAACGACATTATTAGTATTGGAATATATAAAAAACACTTTCTCACAATATATTTTATATATAGGTAAGAGAAAGTAAAAATTGCGATGGCTACCGGGAATTGTTCAAAACGCTGATTCCTCGGGGTCACATCGCCAACTCATCGCCTACATATCGCCTATTTATCGCCTAAACATCGCCAACTCATCGCCAACTCATCGCCTATTTATCGCCTAAACATCGCCTACACATCGCCAACTCATCGCCTACACATCGCCTATTTATCGCCTAAACATTTATTTTATTTTTTTTATTCAATTTTTTAATGGATAAAATACGTATAATTTTTAAAATAATTTAAAATGATTCAAATCTTTTCTGTTCTCTGTTTTTAACATGAGTCTATTGATTTCCCATTATTACTTACTCTTATCTCTATATAAATTTATACATAGAGAGAAAAAGTAGTGGATTCATGTCAAAAATTTCATTTCGAGATTTTGATGGATATACACGTTTTGAGGCCCCCTGAATCCAAAAAAAGTGGTTTTTCGCGACATAGTCTGTCAGTTCAATTTAAAGATTAAAATTTTAATAAGCATCCATTCCTTTTGTTATGTATTTTTTAATCCCTTTTTAAAATTATAATTCGTTTATATGGCGTCTCCTTTTTTTCCTCTCTCTTTTTTGTTGGAATGCATAATTAAAAAGGATTGACTTTACAACATAATCAATTATGAATAATGATTTAAGTAATACAAATAAAAGGCATTTATCTGCCATGTTCTCTCTCTCTCTTCTTTTAATTATAATCTTATGAATTTGTTATGTTTTTAGAAAAAAAAAAAAAAAAAAAAATAAAGAAGAGGAAGAATAAAGAGAGCGATTAAAAAGCGAGAGCGAGAGAAAATACATGAAAAATAACATTTATTATTCAACTAACTAAATCTCTCTCTCTCTCCTTTTTTTTAATTAAACGTCTCTGTATGTGTCTGAATAAGAAAAACCGCAGAAAAAGCACACACAGGTGATAAAATAAAGCACCAGAAAAATCTGTTGTTTTCAATTAACCCTTCAATCGTTGAAAATTAAATAAAACAAAAAAATATTAACAGAGAAATGAACATCTGTTAAGTGAAATATAAATAGGCCTATATGACGACATTATCTGCTTTTTTAATTAAATTTTTATGTTTATGATTTTTTTTTTTATTTGATTAACAAAAAAGATAAATATTTTTTGGTATTTTTTTTTTATTTTAAAATTACAAGTGGATTCCATGGACTCGACTATTTTTGCTCATTTTTTTACTTTTTCTTACCTATACTTATATAAATATATATAGAGAGAAAGTATTGGATTCATGACAAAAATTCGATGTCAAGATTTTGATGGATATACAAGTTTTGAGGTCCCCTGAGTCCAAAAAAGTGGTTTTCGCGACATGGTCTGTCTGGATGTCTGTCTGTGAACAAAATATCTCAAGAACGGAAAGAGCTAGGAAGTTAAAAATCCCTGGCACGTGGCACGAAGCTTTTGAACAAAATCGACCAAAGAGTACTAGTATTTTACTGATGTACTTTTTCAGTTTTTTTCGATTTTCCCAAAATTCGCTCCAACGATTTTTTTTTTAATTCACTCCAACGATTTTTTTAATTCGCTCCAACGATTTTTTTTTAATTCATAAATCAATTAATTTTTAGATGCTCTTTAAAATGTATATTCTCATTTTGCCATTGAAATCTTCTGAAGACCACTTTACTCTTGTACTCCATAGAAAAGATACTGCCGGAACTAAATAGGTGACATATGTGACAAAAAATCTGGTGTGACAAGCACAGAACAACTTTCGAGAAAGTTGTGTACCGTGCGACCAGTCACACCAGATTTTTTAAAATTTGTTTAAGGCCTTTTTCGGCATCTAAGGCCATTTAGACCCCATTCCTATTTAATTCAAATGGTTGGTAGTCATTTCAAAATTTTCCTCACCAAAGATGACCCTTAACAAAAAATTTCAGCCCACGACGAAATCATTTTATAGGAAAATGTCACTATATTAATGTAAGGATCTAAAAAAAATTGCCTTTTTCCCGTTGAGTTTATTAAAAAAAAAAAAAAATTCTGCGAATGTGCCTTCGGTTGTGTGCTTTACTCTCAAACCAGACTTTTTTGTGTCGTCATATATTTATTTGCTGAAAAATCATTAGAATCCCAGAGGTAAAATGCATAATTATTTAGTTATACCTTTTGGTTCATGATTATTTAAATAATAAATCTTTATCTACATTAAATGCCTGTAAAGCGATAACCTCTCGACCAGAAGGGGAGGGGGTATGTTAGGTTTAGGAATTTAAACGATTTTTATAATATTTGTTAAATATAAACCTATCATGTCCGTGGCTGTTGATTTATTCTAAAGGCAGTGGAGCAGGAACAGCTAAATAAATGAAGCCCCCAATTTTCAACAATAACACAAAGGAATAAAAAAGACCTTTTTTTTTGTTGGACGAGTATTTGGAGCTATTCCTTGGTATTTGGGTAGCGCTGATTCCAAAAATGCCATCAGTTTTGCTCCGTCACGTCTAGTATTAGAACTATAGAGAAAATTAAATTTTAATAGAAAATGGGCTCTAAAGCAGCTCTTATTTTGAAGTATCTGAGTTTTTATAATGCGCACCCCTTAAAAATATGCAGAGTCATAATACATATAAATTCTAAATTTCAGCACAATCGGAGGTCATTTAGACGTGCCGCAAACGGCTAAAAGTTTAGAAAAACAGAATTTTTTAAGTTTTTTTTTTTTATTTTGGACACCCCTAATTTTTCTGATCCCTGAATGCAAAAAACATATTTTTACGATATTCTAATTCTTTAGCTTTCCAAAAAACATTTGTTCGTGAAAATCTGTTGATTATTAGCGAAATTATTAACAAAACAGTTATCAGGCTGGTTAAAAACAGTTTGGCTGCCTATCTTTTAGGCGCTTTACTTATAGGAATAAACATAACTATTACTGTATATTTTTTAATTATTTTTTTTAACTTCTTATCTTATAATCTATATGTATTATAACTCTCTGCATATTTTTAGGGGTGTAGGCTTAAAAAAATCCAGTTAATTCAAAATAAGAGCCGCTTTAGAGCACATTTTCTATTAAAATTTAATTTTCTCTATAGCTCTAAAACTAGACGTGATGGGGCAAAACTGAAGGCATTTTTGGAATTAGCGCTACCCAAATACCCAAGAATAGCCTCAAATACTCGGTCAACAAAATCATTATTCCCCATTCAGATATTTATTTTTGGCTGCCTCTGCCCATTTATTTCTTCGCCCCACTCTTAACCGCTATGCGAAATTATATTCGTGCCCCCTTTTGAATGATTTACTACAAAATAAAAAATATTTCATAGCTAGAGATCTTTTGACACGTACAGAAAATTGAAAATTATCATTACCTATATGCTAATAAATGCCTAGCTTTTTCAAACACAAAGGTCAAATAAAAATTGATTTTTATTCGGAGTTTTTGACCCATCAGTCTATTCAAATAAAAGGAGATATTTATAATCCTTTTTTTTATATATATAATCTTTAGAAAAAAAGTTTTTCAAAAATCAAATTTAATGAAAAAAATTTTTTAAATTAAAAAAGTTAATAATACATTCAAATAAAAAAAGTCTTTAAAAAAAAAAAAAACGTTTGAGTTATAAATTTTGAAAAAGATTCTCTCTCGTTCTTTCCTTCATAATTTATTTAAAATATCCGAGTCATGTGATATTTATTCGCAATTTGTATTTGCAAAACATCAACATCTCTCTCTCTCTCTCTCTGTCTCTCAACATAAATATTATCATTCTCTTTTAAAAAATTAACTAATCTCTACCTTTAAGCACTTGGAATATAATATAAATAAATAATAAGGTATTAATTTGATGACATCAATATAATGTGAGTAAACTCTAAGTAAAAATCTGGTGTGACTATTAGCACAGATCTCTTACCTTCGATAATTGAAAGTCGTGATTTGTGCTACATATATTTAGTAGGGCTATGCAAAATAATCGATAAATCTATTATTTTCTTAAAAAATAAACGAGTATTTAAAAAAATGGTGTAAATAATTGATTATTTTTCGGTCAAAAATCATTTTGAAAAGATGGCATGAGACTCGTATACAAAAAAAAAAAGGACAAATGATTTACGCAAGAGGGAGAAATGGAAATATTAAACTCCGAACCCAATAATCGATTATTTTCCATAATCTATAATCGATTATTTTTTCCACTGATATTTAGTTATCAACAGTACGGCACATTTTTTTTTTTTTTTTTTGTATTTGTCTTTTTGGTCATCGAAGGCCATTAGGCACCGACAAGATATAAAATTTATAAACATGGGAAAATATTTATATTCTGTTATCATGGCAACCATTTCTTTTATCTTTCCTATGAAGTACAAGAGTAAAGTGTGCTTACTTCAAGTGCAAAATGAGAATATTGTAAAAAGTCTTAAATGGCCTGAGTTGCCGAAAAAACTGTGTATGTGTGTGTGAATGAGAAAAAAGTGAGTGTTTTTTAAATTAAAAAAAAGTACAAAATGAGAATATACATTTTAAAGAGCATCTAAAAAATAATGATTTTTGAATTTTAATCAAAATCGATGGGGCTAATTTTGCAAAAATCGGAAAAAAAAAACTGAAAAAAGTACATCAATAAAGTACTAGTGCTCTTTGGTCTATTCTTTTCAAAAGCTTCATGTTACATTCCAGGAGGGTACCTAACGGGGGCCCACTTTTTGGGAACCTCAAAAAATGTACAGTGATGGACAATATTAAGTCCCACCCATAAGTCTTCTACTTGTGATTATTTCATTGTTTTTAAAAAACTATTATATATTTTTTAATGGAAATGTTCATGGTTCAAACCTAGAAAATTTCCTATAAAAATTTTCATTTTTTTTTCATAAAAACAATGAAATAATCACAACTAGAAAACGCATGGGTGGGACTTAATATTGACCCTCACTGTACTCTCTTTGATATTTCCATCAAAATCTCGACATTGAATTTACATATATAGGTAAGAGAAAGTAATAAGTACGTGTGAGCCAAAGTGTGAGTTAATGTCAATCAATGTGTTGTAATTTGGGTTGCCTACCTCCCAGCAACCAAACCCATATTTATACATCTCTGAAACTAATATTGATCCTTGGCCCAAATTTAGATGTCATTTTCTTTTCCTAGTTAATAATAATAATAATAATAATGCGTATTTTAAGCTAATTAAATCCAATATGTATGAGTTAGAAGAAGAATTCTATAAATTATAAGAGCCCGGGGGAGGGGGAGGGGGGGGAATAATGTTTTTCTCTTCACATACACACATAGAGCGAGAGAGAGAGAGAGAAAAGAGCTGGCTGGAGTCGTCGGCAGTTAATCATATTTGCGTTGTTGTCGCTCCAGTCACTGTGTGTGCTGGAACAAACCCCAGGGCCCAGCTAGATAAAGAGAGGACTGCTTGCTTTTATTATGGAGGAGGATACTAGATAGTACTAGAAATAAATTGAAAGCACTGTGGAGGGTTGTTGTGAGGCAAGGGGGTACCCATATTTTTTTAACCTCTCTCCTTTTTTTTTTTTTTTTTTTTACTCCCCCTTATTCAACACACAATGACACAAACAGATGACGTGGGGGCTGTTCTCAAGTACAATACTTGCTTCAAGGTGATGATTTTAATATTAATCAATTGTCTTTAAATAAAATTTATATTTACCCGAGCGGTGATCCAAAATATTAATTAACAAAATATTGATAGATTTTTGTTCTATTTCTTGTTACTTTCTTTTTACTTTGTCTTACCTATATGTATATGCTAATTTACGTATACCGGTATAGATAGAGAGAAAATATTGGATTCATGTCAAAAATTCGATATCGAGATTTTGATGGATATACACGTTTTAAGGTCCCCTGAATCAAAAAAGTGGTTTTCGCGACATTGTCTGTCTGTCTGTGTTCAATTTAAAGCATAAAGCAATTGAACTATGAAGTTGAAATTTTATATTTAATTTAGGCATCCCCCTAGGGCGTGAAAATAAACTTTTAAACAAAGTCAGCCAAATACTTTACTAATATATTTTTTATGTATGTAATTTTAAGTTTTTTTTTAGATTTTTTTAAAATTCGCTCCAACGATTTTGATTAAAATTCAAAAATCAATTATTTTTTAGATTCTCTTTAAAATGTATATTCTCATTTTTCCATTGAAATATTCTGAAGACCACTTTACTCTTGTACATCATAGGAAAAAGATAGAAGAAATGGTTGCCATGGTAACAAAATATAAATAAACAAATAGTTTATAAATTTTTCCAAATCAAATATACCGTACTGTCGGAAACTAAATATATCTCGACACGAAAAAATCTGGTGTGACAAGCACCGAACACAACTTTTGATTACCGTAGGTAAGAGAAAGTTGTGTGCTGTGCGACCAGGAGTGCCCAATACAGGCGTGTGCCATTTGAGTTGCCTAAATCCTGAGCGTTAGTCTCAATACATATTCCGTTGATGCTACGTTATATGCTTCAAAATATTTGCCAATTAAAGAACAGCTTGATGATTTTATTCTAGATACTTCCAACATTGTTTCTTATTTTGATGAATAATTAGATTGATTTTTATGACTTCATTCTGGTTTAAATATGTCGTGTTACAATACCCTTTTTGGTGCTTTGAAATTTTTACTGAAGAATGAAGAAATAAATTCTAAAAAAAAAAAAAAATAAACAGAGATCCACCTAAACTTAATTTCCCTTTAATTTATTGATAAACAAGAAGGGAAAGTGAGTAGAGAGGGAGACAATTACAAGCGAAGGGGGGGGGGGGCGGGGTCCAAGCGCAACCGAGTCTTTGACGCTCCGACGACTCTCCCAATTAACCTTTGTTTCATTAATTGCAGCTGTTTAATTGCTTAGAAAATATAATTCACCTCCTACTCTACTCTACTTTTACTCCATAGCCAGTCAGCTACCCAATTAATTTATAACTCAACGGGTAGAAAGGGAAACGAAATTTTATTTTAGAAAATAAAACATGATTATATTATTATTTTTTTTTTATTTTTTATTGGACCGTATTGTTGTTTTCGCATTATAGTATCCCTTTTTACTTTCTCTTACCTGTGTATATATGTAATATATATATAGAGAGAGAAAGTATTGGATTCATGTCAAAAATTCAATGTCGAGATTTTGATGGATATACACGTTTGAGGTCCCCTGAATCCAAAAAAGTGGTTTTCGCGACATGGTCTGTCCTTGTGTCTGTGAACAAAATATCTCAAGAACGGAAAGAGCTAGGAGGTTGAAATATTATATTCAAGTTAGGCACCCCCATGGGACGTGACACGAAGCTTTTGAGCAAATACGACCAAAGAGTACTAGTACTTTACTAATGTACTTTTTCAGTTTTTTTTCGATTTTCTCAAAATTCGCCCCAACGATTTTTTTTTAAATTCATAAATCAATTATTTTTTAGATTCTCTTTAAAATGTATATTCTCATTTTGTCATTGAAATTTTCTGAAGACCACTTTACTCTTGTACTCCATAGAAAAGATAGGAGAAATGGTTGTCATGGTATCAAAATATAAATATTTTCACATAGGCCTATTTATAAATTTTACATCTTGAAAATCGAATGTACCGTAGTGTCGGAAACTAAATACATGTCGACACAAAAAATTGATCGTGTTTATTAGTAGTGTTTTGTAATTGTTAGAATTAATTTGACTATTTGATTCCTCTGAAGAAGAGAGCAACCTGCCCTCAAAACGTAGACAGTGAAAATAAAAATTGATTTAATTACTTATAATTATTATAATTGATTTAATTCCTTATAAGGAAGCCTATTGGCTAACTGCTCGACTTAATACTCCTTAATCTTCAGTCATTAAATAAATATCAAATCATTGTTATAATCCATTTAATTAATAATCATTTATGATAGATATCTTTGAGCACAATTATATGAATTTGACTAATAAGTGAATGTTCTAAATGCGAGATCAAACATAATGACTTCATTTTTAGAAATAATTAACAAACATATTCTATGTATAATTGCGTAATGAACATATACATGAAAAAAAAAAGAAAAATTTCATTCTAAATTTATAATTGTTTATTACAATTAAAACTAAAATCATATTTTCTCTTATTGTTATTACCGTACCTTTGTATTATTAAAACAAAAGAGGTACAAAGAATAGAATTACTTATTAATAGAAATAGTATTTAAATTAAAAGAGAGAGATGGAATAATTCTGTTTAATTTATTCGTAGAAAGGGTTTTGATTTCACCGCTTAGATACGGTATCAATTACACAGCAGCAACAACAACAACAACAACAAAGACGGGAGCCATATTAGTAAGAAAGTTGACTGGGAAGTTTACAAACAAAAGAGGAAGAGAGAGAGAGAGAGGGGGGGCAAAAGTCAAGCAAAGGTCTCGTTGCGGTGTGTTGTGTCGGTTTACGAGAGGGAATCGATTGTCGATGCAAGAAGAAGAGCAAGTGGAAGTGAAGGAAGGGCTTAAGAGCTGGGAACGAAGGGCAGGCCAGGGCAGGTGAGCTTCCTCAAACAAAAATCACATGCCCTGCAACCTAAAAAATTTAACTCTAACAAAAACAGATATTGTTCGAAGAGAGTGGAAGTGTATATTTGACTTTGGTGGTGGTTATTCTATTTCACCAATTCAAACAGTTAGACGATGATTTCCTCTCCAGGATTGAGAGGCAAAATTTATTTAAGAACCTGGTGAATAAATCGAGGTGAGATGGATGTTAATTAAAATACAACTTAAAATAATGCCTGTGTGTTCAATTTTAAGCATGAAGGAATGAGCTAGTGGGTTGAAATTTTATATTTGAGATATGCACCTCCCTGGAACGTGAAAATCTGCTTTTAATCAAAATCGGTCAAAGAGTACTAGTACTTTACTGATGTACTTTTTCACTTTTTTTTTTGATTTTCTCAAAATTCGCTGGAATGATTTTGATTAAAATTCAAAAATCAATTATTTTTTAGATGCTCTTTAAAATGTATATTCTCATTTTGCCATTGAAATCTTCTGAAGACTACTTTACTCTTGTATTTCATAGGGAAGATAGAAGAAATGGTTGCCATGGTAACAAAATATATATATTTTTCTGTATATAAATTTTATATCTTGAATTCAAATGTACCCTACTGTCGGAAACTAAATATATCTCAACACAAAAAAATCTGGCGTGACAAACACAGTACACAACTTTCTCTTGCCGAAGGGTAAGAGAAAGTTCTGTGCTGTGCGACCAGTCGCACCAGATTTTTTAAAATAAATGATTCATCTTTTTATAATGCAACTGGAGAAGAAAAGCTACTTTTAAAAAAGACATCTGACGGCTAAACATTTTGCTCAAAGCTCCACTCTAAATATCAGGCACTTGTGACGCCGACAGTACCATAAGTGTGAATACGCATCAGTAATTTATATGCATTTCGACACTCAGCGTGTCATTTTCAGAGGAAATACAAATTCTGAATACCATTTCTCTTCTCCAAGCGCCATCACAGAAACTATATAAGCAAATTCAAATGTAAAATTTGTTAGTAAGCTATTTGTATTACATCAGAAGATGGCAAGCTAAGTTTAAAAAAAAATCAAGTTTTATAAATTGTTGAGTTTGATGGCTGTATATATTCAATTAGGAGAGGACGGGAACCTTCCCGGGACAGAGCAGGAAGGTGAAATAAAAAACTTTATATTCTCTCGTTGACATCATCACTTGCTGTTCTAATGCAGTTTCGTTCGCATAGTTGGTTTGTTGAATATTGCACACTTTTATGACGATGTACAAACATGCCTACTTAAAATTTTTTACATACGAGATTTCGTATTTCTCATATTCTTTCCTATTAAGTACACTTGTAAAGTGTGCATCAAACAATTTTGAGGTCAAAATGAAAATATACATTCTAAAGGGTAGCCTATCTAAAATGAACTAGATTTTATAGTAGTATTATAGATTTTATGTAGTATATAGATATATTTTAATCAAAGTAGTATTTTAATCAAAGTCGTTAGAATTTTGAGAAAAAGTACATTAGTAAAGTACTGGCCGATTTTGTTCAAAAGCTTCGGGTGCCTCCTTTTGTTCATAGACAGACAGATTCACTTTTTTTCAACACAGAGGACCTCAAAAGGTGCATTTCCATCAAAATCGTCGTCCAATTTTTGACATGAATCCAATACTTTTTCTCTATATATTAGCATATCTAGGCAAAAGAAAGTAAAAATAGGCCAGTTATTTTCTAAGTAACAATGAATTGATATTTAATTAGATTAATTAAATGACGGGAAATTTGTTATTATCGCTAATTATCACAAAAAAAAATTTATTTCCCGTTATCGTCTATAGATATCTTCCAATTGAGTTAGAATATTTTATGTTTGATAAAAAGGTTCCATGTTGAATGATTAAGGGATGATGCAATAATGCTCAATTCCCATCCGGTTTTTTTTTTATCATCACTAACTGAGATGGATGTCTGTCTGGACCAGGATGGATTTGCATTGCAGCCTCAGGCAACGAACAAACGAAACGGGAATAAAAGATCTCTCTCGGATGTGGATTCCGATTCATTAGAAATGAATTGGAAAAATGTATTTTTAGATATTATAAAAGGAAATTTTAATAATTAACACTCAGGGGATCTTGAAACGTGTATTTCCCTCCATATTGTTTCTACTCTTTAAAACAAAATATGAATTTTCAATCGTTTTTCATATAAATACTTTTTTTTTTTTTTTTTCTCCCCCCCCCCCCCCCCCCCCTATAAAATTTTTTGGGGGGGGAGGGACCCGGGCCCCGGGGGGGGAACAATCTTCCCATTGAGCCCGGCCCCGGGCAAAAAATATTTCGTGCTTGAATTTTAATATACCCAGTTTGTGAAATTTTTATACTAGTTTATTAAGTAGAATAAAATATGAATCAAATTTAAGCCTCTCCGGGTGCGAATTTTGGGAGATTCCAGCGGCCACAATTTTGAAGCTATCGGCCTCAAATTTTTTTTAAAATTAAAGCTATTTAAAATATCTACAACTTATAGAAGCCCTTTTTTTTGATTTTCGAAAAAAAATTTTTTTTTTTAGATTAATCACATTAAATAAAATATATTTTTTAAAAATTCGCTCTATATGTTGTAGGTAAAGGTAATTAAATTAGTAATCATTGTGTTAAAAAATAATTAGTTTTTTGCCTTTAATTAATTAGCTGGAATCTTTCAAATGAAATGGAATAATACACTTGTTTTCTTTTGGGGAGAACTAACGCCATCTCTTGCGGCCTAGAGTAACCAGCTTCTCATTCGGCGTTTAACGATTTTCCGAGACGCGCACCTTTAAAGTATGTTATTTTTAACAAAGTAGTCCAAATGGTAGAGGCGTCATACATATGAAGGGAAGAAACCAAGAGCTCGAAAAATTCATAAACAGTTTGTATAAAAGACTTCATAAACAAGTTTATGAATATCCCTTGAACATTTTTAACAGTGTATAGAAAAGTTTGAGAACTGATGGCCCAAATCTTTTGGTAGTGACACTATATTAATGTCATTCATTCACGTTAAAGTAAATCTCCCTCTCTTTCTACTCATATAGGCCTATAAGAAGAGAGAGAGAGAGAGAGAGAAAGTTAAAAGCAATCTCTCATTTTATACTCAATGCAGTTGGGTTTATTATTATCATTAATATTATGAAAGGAATATAATAACTTTTCTCTCTCTCTCCTTTCTCTTTTGTTGTAACAATAAAGAGGGAGAAAATCATGATTAGAGACAAAATACAACTCTTAAAGCCTCGATAGAAAAGTTTTAATCCTTTTAAATTTACTTCTAAATAATAAATGTTCATCACCTTTACCACTATTAAAAAAAAAAACTCGGTGTACTTTTAACTGGTAGGATAGTCATTTGTCTAACTCAATAATTAATAATGATTTATTGCTCCAGAGATCTAGAACTGAAAAAGTTCAATCAAGAATTGAATGTCAAGTCATTTGGGTTGTCTAATTTCAAGCAAGCAAAAACTTGCACTCCAAGGAAATTTTTAAATTTTTATTTTATATAACAGGTGGCTAATGTCGTGATAAAGGAGACCATCCAAAATAAATTGTTTAATTATCAACATTCTTCTCATTTAAAGTAATTATATCACTTAAAATAAATAGGGATGGGGTCTAAATGGCCCAAAAAGAATAAAACAAATAAAAGAAAAATATTTGTTGACCTACATGTAGCTAAAAGGCCTTGGAAAGTTAACTGATTGCCTATGCTCTTAGGCGCACTAAACAGTGCAATCATATATTTGTAAATATCTCTTTAGTTTAGAACCACTACTCACTTTCTCTTACCTATATATGTAATATATAGTGAGAAAGTATTGTCTTATTCTTCCAGCTCAAACTCTTTTGAATAAGTTAAATATAAAAATTTAATTAGAGGCTCAAATTAATAAATAAAACAAAAATGACGTTTAGAGTAAATTTATTTAATCTAATGATTATTTATTTAATAATACTAATACTTAATAGTGAGCATGAAAGGGCAATAAATAAGCTTATCCCCTCTCCCTGTTCATCTTATAAAAGGGGCTTAAGGGCGGATGATCTATGAGGCCGGCCATTTGCATTCGGAGCTCTCTTCATTTTTACACCGTATGAATTTTCATGAGAATTTAGACATAAGTCAAATTATAACATCCCCCCTCCCCCCTCCACCATTCTCCCATAGAAGAACATTCGTTTTCATTGTAGGATTGTATATAATATAAATAATCACAAAGGCTGCTGCTTTTTTCTTTTTTTTTTTTTTTTTTTTTGTTTCCTATCTATCTTCATCAGAGGCGAAAAAAGCTTAAAGCGATTTCTCTTAAAAATTTAATCTATATCAGAATAATTAGCTAATAAAGAATAAAAATAAATTATAAATAAGTGCTTTCGTGATAGAAGAGTTTTCTTTGCCAAAAAAAGTAAAAGAAAATAGAGTTTCTTTTTTTAAAATCCTCTCTTATACTAACTACTATCTGGAAGTATACTCTTTTAGAAACCAAATATACCCAATTGTCCCTTGAATGAAGTTGGATGAAGAGGTCTTAATTGAACTGGCAAGAAATTTTATAAAGAAAAAGTAACTTTGAGAGACAAAATTGTAATTTGAATCAAAGTGCTTCTAAATTTCTGGAGCGGAAAATATCAAAATAGAAATTTTTCACTTCAAATATTTAATAAAATATCTGGTCAAAATTTTCTAGGAGGATTATTTATTTATTTATCACTTCAACTGCACAGCAACAAATGCCAATAAAACGGGAAGGTTACAAAAGATGGTACAACTGTTAAATTATTACTTTGTACCAGTATACACGGGATATCTTTCAAGCTCTTGGGGATTTTGAAGAAAAGGTCAAGCCGGTAATATTTACTGTCAAAAATTTAACACATTCTGTATATAGGAGATTTTTTTTAAAGTTATTGTTGGATAGCCACAAATAAAACAGATTAGCTTCTGATGCCAAAGGTCGAAGGCGAAGAATGTATTTCAATTGAATTCGATACTAAACAATTGAAATACATAAATAGGGATGGGGTCTAAATGACCTCAGATGCCAAATAAGACTTTCAACAAATTTAAAATTTTTTTTTTTCCTTTACCTCGATGTTACTTTTCTAAAAAAATCTGGTACTCCCCCACTTCTCTCCTCGGTAATCGAAAGTTGTGTACTGTGCTTGTCACACCAGATTTTTTGTGTCGACATGTATTTAGTTTCCGACAGTACGGTACATTCGATTTTCAAGATGTAGAATTTATATGTGAAAATATTTATATTTTATTACCATGACAACCATTTCTCCTATCTTTTTCTGTGGAGTACAAGAGTAAAGTGGTCTTCAGAAGATTTCAATGACAAAATGAGAATATACATTTTAGAGATAATCTAAAAAATAATTAAAAAAAAAATCGTTGGAGCAAATTTTGAGAAAATCGAAAAAACCGAAAAACTACATCAGTAAAGTACTAGTACTTTTTGGCCGATTTTGATTAAAAGCTTATTTTCCACGCTCCGGGGGGTGTTTAACGTAAATATAAAATTTCAACCTCCTAGCTCAATTCCTTCATGCTTAAAATTGAACACACACCACACACCCACCCACACACAGACAGACCATGTCGCGAAAACCACTTTTTTGGATTCAGGGGACCTCAAAACGTGAAGATCCATCAAAATCTCGACATCGAATTTTTGACATGAATCCAATACTTTCTCTCTATATATATATTACATATATACATAGGTAAGAGAAAGTAATAATTGGCAGATTAGAAAATTTTTTATTGCTAATAATGTGAATCGTGCACCTAAACTATAGAGGCGAAACCTATACCTCCGAGATATTGTTTCAAGCTTATTAATAAAATATCTTTCTTGCTAGACGTCAAGAATTTGCTTTCCTCACCAAGCTGACAAAAATTGATTTCACATGTAATTGAATTTATTATAAATTAATTGAAATAAATAGATAGCTAAATGACATTAGATTCCTTAAAAATAATAAAATACTGTAATAATAAACTGAATGTTTGTTAACTAGCCAATTGGTTTGATACTTATTAGTATTAATTAAAATATCAAAATCTCTGTTGACAGGTAATGCCATGTACCAAACGGTGCATAGAGTTGGTCAACAAAGTAGAAAGCAATCGATAAATTAATTTCCAATCTACATAAAATACAAATAAATGTAAGCTTACAGCCGATATTCACTATAATAAAACAAAACGAAAAAAAAGATGAAATTTTCTTGATTAACAGCAGAAATTACTTTTTTTTTATTCTTTATTAAAATCCTTTCAAATTTCGCGTAATAAAATTCACACTTTGGATTTTTTTTACTTTTTATTTATTTATATTAAAAGCAAATAATAATTCAAAAATTTATTACATTTTTTCAGTCAGGTCATCCATTTTATTATAATTGATAAATTTTTTACGGAATCGTATAATAAAAATTCCACTAACAAATTGATAAAAAAAAACTTTATATTGGTTAACAATTTATATTGAAATTTCCTCTTTCTCTCTTGGGCTGGATTTATATTCGTTAGTGATCGACGTCAATAAACGCAAATTAGCTCTCTCTCTCTCTCTCTCTCTCGCGCACTCTTTGACGGTCATATAAAATTTATCCCCTTTTGCTTTGTACTACAACACTTATACATCGATTAAAGAAGAGGGAAAGAGAAAGAGCGAGAGAGTGATAAATAAATATTAGCTAAATTTAAAGAGAAAATGTCGACATGTTTGTTTGAAAAGGAGAGAGGGAGAAATGGACCAATTATATTAATATATCAGCAAGCAAAGGAATTGAATTTATAAAATAATCTTCGAAAAGTATAAAAAAGTGAGAGAATATTTTCATTTATTTAAATGAGATGGACGAATAAATAAAATCTGGATAAATATTTATTTAATTTGATTGAATAAGATATTTAATAAAAGAAAAGAATTCATAATTTTGGAGTATAGACTTTCACTGTTGTCATCATTAATAAAAGAATTCGATTTTCTGTTTTATTTGTAAAAATTACAACGTTTCGGCCACTCATTCTGTGACCTTCTTCAGGAATAATTCAGTTAAGATTACAAAGGTTATTACAATTTCATTTGAATTGCATCAAATGAGATTGTCACAGATGTAACAACCTCTGTAATCTTAACTGAATTGTATCTGAAGAAGGTCCCAGAATGAGTGGCCGAAACGTAGTAATTTTTACAAATAAACCACAGTTAGACCGAAAATCAAATTCTCTTTTAAAAATTCATAAAATGAAACAAACCTTTCTCTCATCGTCTGATACCAAATCTAAATAGAAATATTTGTAGAGATGTTTATTATACATCCAGTAAAGAAATGATGCCTACAACTTTTGATCTTTACTTCCCCCCTCCCCCCTTCTCTTGCGATTATTCCCTTTTCAAATAAATTAATTTTAAAGATTATAAAATATTTTTTATAATTACAAAAGCCTTTAAAATACGAGTACAGTATATTTATTTATTTATTTTTTATAACATTTTGCAAGACCATAATTTCCCATTACCGGGAAACAGTGATAGACATCCCGAAATTAGAATTTTCATTTTCAAAATTCAAATTTTCTCTCCCTCGTTTTTGGTTTCAAAGCAGTCTTAAAAAAAAAAAAAAAAAAAAAAAAAAAAAAACATTTTTGGGGAATAAAAACAGTCCCTTTTCTTTCCTGCCTATGCTGAAAAATTCGGAAAAAGGCCTCGCTCTCCCTGAATAAAAGGCTCTTGAAACAAAAATTAGGTTCTTGATTGATTTATCGGTAGCAAAAATGGGTGGTGGCCCAATGCCAACATTCTTTTTCAATAAATAATAAATAATCTTGGTAGATTACAAACAAATCAAATCCATCGGAAGGGGGTGAATTCAGGCCGCAATCGAAAACTGGCTCTTCTAATTAAAATATTGCAAGAAACCCATGATTAACATACTTTTCAAAAAAATTAGTTCATGTTATTTGATCTCATGTGATGTTGGGGAATAAAAACTTAATCTTAAAAAATAATTGTAAGATGGATTCTGTAATTTTCATCATAGGCCTAATATTATAGTTATTTTTATAAAGTTCATAATGGAAATATTTTTTTACGAGTTCGAAATGCAAATATTATTGCGAAGCCCTGATATATATTGATATATATAAGTTAATAGAAAGTAATGAATTTTATCCCTAAATCAATCGAGAATAAATTCCAAGAATTTTGTAAAATCGCTAAAGGCTAAAAAAAATAATTTTGTTTATTTTACAAAATTTTCCTAACAAGTGAGCAGCTGCTAATTAAAAATAAATCTAAATGAGAGAAATCTTTTTACAAATCAAATAATTAAATTTGTTTTTCACAAAAAAAAAAAAAGAAACTCGAATATTTACTTAATAAAATAGATAGGAGAGAAAAAAAGAGAAAGAGAAAGAAAGGTGAGTGAGTTGTGACTTGGAGGGGTAGTTGACCTCCCAAGAGGGGTCATAACCTGAGAGACCGATAAAAACCCGGACGGAGACCCCGTTTCGCGATATTAAGCACCCAACTGCTTTTTTTTATATCCCTCTTGTTATTTTCCCCAAATCGGAAATCGCCTTGATCTATATACCTAGCAACCTACCCTCGTATCCCTAATGCCTTCTGGGAATAACAACAACAACAACACCGGCAATATACTTTCCGCCCCTTGACACTAAATTAATAATTTCCTTCGGGACAACTTCAAGATTTTTATTTCCCCCGATTTAGTTTTTATTTATCTCTTTTTAGATAATCTCACTGCCCTTAGAATGTTATCATTTGAATAGCTCCGTTATCCTAAATTTTCAAATACAAATACATAATGTATTGATTTTGTTGAAAACCCAATTATCATAAAATTGACAGTATAAACTGAAAGTTAATAAGTGATTTGCTTACAATTCAAATTTAATAATAGCTAATAAAAATATTATCTGATGCTGCTAGCACATATTATCATAAAATGATAGCTATAGTTGAGAAACTTTCTTAACCGTTAGCTGGAAAAAATAAATTAATCGGTCAAAGAAATTCTTATAAACTCTTATTGAAATTTTTATTTATTTTCCGGCATTATTTGAATATATATCGGGAACCACGATTTTTTTCTTATATCACTGGAACCATTCATCGGATAACGATTAAATTTGGGAAATTGATAGTCCTAGGCAGGGCTGTGGCCGGGGAGTGTTTTCTGAAGGGAGGGGAGGACTGTTTGATGATCCGAGTAGGGACACCAAAAAAGTATCGACACTTACTAGTATCGATACTTTTGTTTCGAGACTAGTACTTTTTGTACTAGATACTTTTTTTTGGAATGGGTGCATAAGGTCCGACCAGTGGCCACATGCAGCCAGGAAGAAAATAAAAACAAAAGGAGAAACATAAAAGGGGAACTCAACTGCGGGAACTGAGAAGATGCCTGTTGAGATTAGACTTGAAAGTCTGAAGATTGTAGGTTTTGGGGAAGATAGACGCAGGGAGCTTGTTCCATTCACGGGAGGTCATGGGGACAAAGGAAGATTGGAAGTTCTGTGAAGTCTGTTGCTGATGCTGGCACGATGCCTCTCTTGTGTTCCGTGTATATGTTGCATTGGGTGGGATAATTGATTTTAATTCGGCAGAGCATTGACCATGGTAATACCTGTAGAAGAGAGAGAGAGTGCAGACACGCTTCTTCTATGATCTAGTGACTGTAGGGATGCGGAGAGGGTAGAATCATCGATACTCTACTTATATGAGTACTTGATTGATGGTATCAAATGAAAAGTGCTCATTCAAATAAAATTTGAAGAGCATCCTAGGCCATATAGACTTTATATAATACACAAATTTAGACTATACTAGCCGGAGCGGCGGGCTTTGTGCCTAGCTAGGGGGACTTCCTCCCAGCTTTTCTTAATCAAGTGGCCCAATTTTTCAGTCAATTAATAATTACAGTAGTAAGTAAGTAAGTAAGTAAAATTTATTTGTTTTTAGCTTGTTTGCTATACAAATGAGTGAGTTTTTTTTTTTTTTAACAATCTTTTTACATTGTGTGTAATATATATATTATTTTATACAGTCTGTTGAAAAATTTATAAGAGTATTTTAAAATTCAATATGTCTATTATGTCGCCAACTGTCTCCTCTTCATCGCCTCAACCATGAAATAAAACACCGCATTCATTTTTTCTGTTTCTTCTATTCTTAATAGATCTCCTATCTTCCTATTTTCTATCAGGTGTCGTTTTAGGTGCATTTCTCTGCTTGGTTGATACATGGGGCAGTTCAAGATGATGTGTTCAAGAGTTTCTTTCTCTCTGAGATTACATATCCCACAGTATTCTTGTGGATTTATTTTTAAGCTGAGGTCCTTGTATATTACTTGCAAGTGATATTTTTCATTTGCTAGTCTTAATTGAGCTATCAACCGGTGCTTTGCAAATGAGTTTCTTAAAAATAAATATTTTGCAGGTCCTTCCCTCGGGTATAGTTCTTTGTAGTATAGATTATATCTTGAATTTTGGACTCTTTTTGTTGTTTCTTCTCTTCTTATTAAATTTTGCGTTTCTAATATATGTTTTACATTTTCTCTTCTTATGTCTTGCGGTAAGCTGGTCCGATGCCTGTAAGCTAGTAAGCAGTCTTAAATGGATAATTACAGTATCTAGCGTATTAAAAAATACCACTCTCTTATCCTTTTAAAAAAATCTTTAGATAGGGTCTGTCTGTCTGCCTGTTTTTATTAATAGGAGAATTAAATTCAAGTATGATAAACAAGGTTTTTTGTTTCAATGAGTATGTAATTCACTTCCGATGATGACACATATGGTGTCGAAATACGTATAAAGTGTTAATGTTAAATAAATAAATCATTGAAGCAAAAAACCTTGTGTATCATACTTGAATTTAATTATCCTATTAAAGCATAATGTTTCAACTAGAACCAACGGTTACCAGTTTAAAATTAATATTTTGATTAAATTCGAGCCCCATCTCCATTCTCTCTAAGGAAAAACAAATTATATAACAATTTTTGACCTTAATCAGAGAATTAAATTCAAGTAAGAAAACACAAAGTTTTTTGTTTCAAAAATGTGTTTGATACGTATTTTGGCACTATATGTGTCATCCTCAGAAGTGAATTACATACACAATCACAATTTAAAATTTTTCACCTATTATTTTTTTTGAGAGTTTTCTATAATGGTTATTTGATTGCCAAATAATGAGTTGAATTCAAAAGTGTTTCTTATTTAAGGGGAAAAAAATTTTCTTTTAAAAGTGGTTTAGAAACATACAAAATCATCAGGTGAAAATAGAGATGGAGGCTACATGAACTCAGATACCGAAAAAGGCTTGAAATACCGAAAATAAAAAATTCATTATTGAATTTATAAGCGTTTATTTTTTTTTTATTTTTTATTCCTCGCAAAGAAAAATAACATTTTCACCTTTGAGCCATGACAGAAACGTTAAATGAAAAGAATTCTTTCTTCTCTTCTTTTTTTTTTTTTTTTACTTCCATCTAATAAAAGAAAAATATTTGATTTAATTCAATTGGAAATGATTTCTTTATCTGCGGTTTCCGATCCCCAAGGCGTTGTTGTCGGTGTGGGTGTGAATAATGAGTGACGTCAATCATGGCCCAAACCGCCAATCAGCAACCGCCTTTTGTCAGTTAATATGAGAGAATCTGTCACCTCACACACTCTCTCTGCCTTTCTTCTTTCTCTCTTCAATTCTCTATTGGCTAATTGAACTGCCAGTTGAACTGATCATCTCCTTTACACCTCATAACCATCATCGAAGAAGAAGGCAAATTACTCACTATTGAAAAATCTATTTTGTTATTTACGAATATGGTAGACTTTTCATTTGATTTGACTACAAATCATTTGAAATAAATAGGGATGGGTCTAAATGGCCTTAGATGCCGAAAAAGACCTTTAAAAAAAATATATGGTAGACTAGAAATATGAATTAAAAATCTAACATTTTTTATAGAGATGGTTCATAAAAGAAATGAAAACAAAAATTTGGTATGACTGGTCGCACAGCTCGCAACTTTCACTTACCTTCGGTAATCGAAAGTTGTGTACTGTGCTTGTCGCACCAGATTTTTTGTGTCGACATAAATTTAGTTTCCGACCATACGGTACATTTGAATTCAAGATGTAAAATTTATAAGTATGGGAGGCCAAGGGCCACCGGCCAAACGGGCAAAAAAAATAAATAAATAAATAAGTAGGGGAACATATTTATATTTTGTTACCATGGCAACCATTTCTCTATCTTTCCTATGAAGTACAAGAGTAAAGTGGTCTTCAGAAGATTTCAATGGC
This sequence comes from Euborellia annulipes, assembly GCA_023213315.1. Classification (NCBI taxonomy): domain Eukaryota; kingdom Metazoa; phylum Arthropoda; class Insecta; order Dermaptera; family Anisolabididae; genus Euborellia; species Euborellia annulipes. The sequence goes on along the minus strand of JAKCPI010026386.1, from coordinate 73,566 downwards.
AAAATGAGAATATACATTTTAAAGAACATCTAAAAAATAAATGATTTTTGAATTTTATCCAAAATCCTAGGAGAGAATTTTAGGAAATTTGCAAAAAACTGAAAAAGTACATCAGTAAAGTACTAGAAATTTTTGGCGGATTTTGTTTAAAGCTAAAATATTCCTTTTCATCCCTCCAAATTTAATTCATGGCCCTAAGATTAACGAAAAGGGGTGGAAATAAGTAGGGGGCTGCCCCCCGAAAACAGTACGGCACGGGGTAAAACGGAGGTCATATTTGGATTCAGGAGGTCATTTTAATTAAGAATCTGAAGGAATTATCTCGGGGCTTTTTTCTTGCCGAGTAGTTTTATTAGTGATTGATATAAACTACAGAAAATGTATCAAAAATTGTAACCTCTAAATCAGTGGTTCCCAACCGGTGTGCCCCGGCACCCAAAGGTGCCGCGAGAATGCCTAAGGGGTGCCGCGAGATATTTAGATAAAACAAAAACAGCGGAAAAAATAAAGTTTTGCTAAAAAAAAGATCAAATGATTTTAACGTAATCGACAAAAATTTTCCGGAGTGAGGAAAGATGGTCAAATGATTTCCACGGAAGGGGAAAAAAGGGTGCCCCTAGTGTGTAATGTTATTCCCAAAGCACTTTTGGGGTACCGTGAACTTCAATGGGTTGGGAAACACTGCTCTAAAGGATGTTAGACATAAAGAAGAATATAGGTTAAAATCAAATTAAAATCGAAATAAAAGAAACAAAAGTAAAGGAAGAATAAAACAGGAAGCGGAAATCAATGAGAGAGAGTGGAAGTGGGAGTGGGAGTCAAAGTAAAAAGATGCTTATCCATCAATGTTTTCTCTTTCTTGGGTTTGAATTTTCTTTTCTTTAAGGAAGAGAGAGCCTCTCCTGCCTCCTCTTTCATTCATGGATCCATTCACTAAAGCACATTCATCAAAAGTAGCTTTTTAATTTGAAAATTATTTTTAGAAATAAAATTATTTATTATGGGTCGACCCTAATAATGAAAATCTTTTACGCTTGCCTTGAAGAATGAGATATAGAAATTAAGGGAATAGTCATGGTCGTTGACTTCCCTCTCTCTTAGAGAACAAGAGGAGAGAGATTGAGTAACTGTTTAAGGGTTGAGACAATGTTGCAGAAAGATATGTGTTCACTTAATAATAAAAGGATATAAGAGAAAAAGAAAGGGTAACGATGACGTACTGTCCTCTGATACGGTCATAGATAGCCGACACAGGTATACATATGCATCAATATAAAAAAAAAAAAACAAATTTGCCCTCTCCCTGGAAAACTTCTTGAGGGTGCTCATGTTTGTTTTATTTTAATTTTTAGTCATTTCGCTTAGTTCAAGTATCCTTTTTCAATTGATTATGACTTTTGAGGCACCTTGTATATGTATCCATTTTCTAATGCCATCTATTTACAATTCTTTCTCTTTTTCTCTCTCAATTGTATTTTCTTTGATTATTTCTTATATTCTTTTTTTTCACACTGAGATTAAAATCGTTTCTATAACGTATAAATTTTTTTTTTGTTCAAGACGCACCCCCTATAAATAGATAATAAAAAAAAGAAAAGAAAAGGGTGAAGAAGAAAAAACAATTTCATATTACACTTTAAGAAAATATATATTCCATTCTTTCTTCTTTCTTTCTTTCTTTTTTTTCTATATTCTTTGAGATAAAATAAAAAAAAAGTATCGCTTATCGATTGATAACCTTTCTATCTGTATTATGTGTATGTAATAAATAAAAATAATAATAAAGAAATTCAATTACTGTAGAAGTACAAAAAAAAAATTCAAATAAAATTTGCTTTTATTTCTACGGGGTATAGATTAAAGGAATGAGCATCATCGGATCTAAATCGGATTCAGGATTTTTGATTTGGATTGAAATCCTTTTGGCAAAAATAATTTTATTATTAATTAATTCAGATAACAGAAAAAAAAATTGCAACAGCAGGGAGTTGAACCATGGATCTGCAGATTTGTACTGACCATGCCCTAGCACTAGAGCAAAGCCCCGGATTCGACTATTTGAGTTTATTATGAGATGCTGTTTTCTAGTGGTAGGACATGCTCAGTACAAAAGGACAGATCCGTGGTTCAACCAGGAATGGGCAAAAGCATTTAAAAAGGATTGGCGATCCGATTCGCAAATCCCGCTCCGATCCAATATAGAAAAAGTATCGCTGTTCCAATTCGCAAATCCAGATCTGCCATCCGGAAATCAGATCCAGTTTCTAATAAAATCTCCGAATTAAAATATAGTTCTTCGGCCGAATTTGCACATTTTAGGCGTTTGAGTGAAAATTATTGATATATAATAACAGGCTTTATTCTTAAACAAGAGCAAAAATAATTTCGATCCAGATCCCCTTCAGATCGGATGAGATCGGATCCGATCTTAGTATTCAAATCCAAAAGAATCTCGATCCTGCCTATCTCTGGATTCAACTCCCGGTGGTTCTTATTTATTTATTTATTTTTTTTTTTTTGGCTATCTGAGTTAATTAATAACTTTTATTCAGCTATAAATCTACTTTTCTCAACATTAATTAAAAATTAACATTATTTATTAGAATTGTATTAACATATAGTGGTTTATTTAAAAAAAATTATTAAAGTGAAACTTTTATTTGATGACCTCAAATTTTTTCTCTCTTCTATCAGCATGTCGCGTTACACGTCAAAGGCCGTGACGCTATAAGCCGTGACGACAAAAATAGGAAAGTTGAAATTTAATATAAGTTTAACTGAAAATTTTAAGAAATAATTTTTTTTTAAATTTTCAGTTATACGCCTACGATCTGAAAATCATTGTGTGGTTTCATAAAACCACACAATGATTTTTTTTTTTTTAATCTTAAATAGTTGGAAAATCAAAAGATTCCATTTTCTGACGAGAGACAGGAGATTGGTTAAATAATAATAAGTTTATTAAAAAAAAACAAGGGTATTTTTTTACAAAGTGATGATAAATAAATAGCTTTGATTGGGGACAGAAGGTTTTAGGTTCCCTCGGGAGCAAAGCAAAAAGGTTCCCTTGACCTGGCTATTAGGATGATAATGCCCATCGCCGGCCATGAATACTAACCAAGGGCTGGGTGCAGATGAGAACACTTGAAAGCAAATTTACAGTCACTCCTAAACTAAACACACACACAGATACCCTAACTAAGTAAATCTTGTCCCCCCAACCCCTAAATGTTGGTTGGTTCGTTCGACCTGATAGATAATTTATTAAATTTTCTCTCTCAGCCCTCGATCCGTTTTGCTGTCCCTTTCAAAGCCAAAACTTTTGTCTTTGCTTTGATAAATGTCAAAAGGTAAAAAAAAATTCATTTTTATTATTATATTATTATAATTATAGGCTACACGATAATTAAATGAAATTAGAAACCTTGAATTAAATCCTCTAATTAGAAACAATTTAATTAATTTAAAATAATTAGTTTAATTATTAAATTTTGACTTTTCTTTTGAAACATTCGTTGCATTAACGAATTATATTCGAATCACAGAATAATTCATAAAAGTGAGGGGAGGTTTTGAGGGTCCTAACCTGAACTAGACTATATACAAATATTTGTAATATTGAAGAGATGAAGTGGCTGTTATATTTGACAATAAGAGGATACAGGAGCAAGCAGCCAGGTAGTTAGTCTCCACGAAATGAAACTCTCTATTGAGGAAACAGTTTCGGTTTTAATGAAATATAACCATCATCAGTCCATTTTGAGCTGAAAGCATTGTTGAGTTAGAAAAATCAAAATAACAAAAGATTATTTGAATATTTACAAACAATATATAACTGATACATACAGTGTGAGCTCAAATGACAAAGCATTGAGTCATATTGCGGAGTTGTCAGTAGATGTGTATTATACATAAATTATTTGTACAAAATACAAAGCAATGCAATCGTATAAGCTGATTTGTACAAAATACAAAGCAATGCAATCGTATAAGCTGATTGCATTGCTTTGTATTTTGTACAAATAATTTATGTATAATACACATCTACTGACAACTCCGCAATATGACTCAATGCTTTGTCATTTGAGCTCACACTGTATGTATCAGTTATATATTGTTTGTAAATATTCAAATAATCCTTTGTTATTTTGATTTTTCTAACTCAACAATGCTTTCAGCTCAAAATGGACTGATGATGGTTATATTTCATTAAAACCGAAACTGTTTCCTCAATAGGGAGTTTCATTTCGTGGAGACTAACTACCTGGCTGCTTGCTCCTGTATCCTCTTATTGTCAAATATTTGTAATATTTATGAAGTAGAAAATAAAATAAATATTGAGTAATAATTTTTTTAATGAATTTTGTAAAATAGGCAAAAGCCGGCCTAAGTGAGGAGGAATAGCGAGATCGTTTGTAGTCAAGGAACTTTACTGAATCTCCATAGAACTAAACACACACACAGATACCCTAACTAAGTAAATCTTGTCCCCCCAACCCCCTAAATGTTGGTTGGTTCGTTCGACCTGATAGATAATTTATTAAATTTTCTCTCTCAGCCCTCGATCCGTTTTGCTGTCCCTTTCAAAGCCAAAACTTTTGTCTTTGCTTTGATAAATGTCAAAAGGTAAAAAAAAAATTCATTTTTATTATTATATTATTATAATTATAGGCTACACGATAATTAAATGAAATTAGAAACCTTGAATTAAATCCTCTAATTAGAAACAATTTAATTAATTTAAAATAATTAGTTTAATTATTAAATTTTGACTTTTCTTTTGAAACATTCGTTGCATTAACGAATTATATTCGAATCACAGAATAATTCATAAAAGTGAGGGGAGGTTTTGAGGGTCCTAACCTGAACTAGACTATATACAAATATTTGTAATATTGAAGAGATGAAGTGGCTGTTATATTTGACAATAAGAGGATACAGGAGCAAGCAGCCAGGTAGTTAGTCTCCACGAAATGAAACTCTCTATTGAGGAAACAGTTTCGGTTTTAATGAAATATAACCATCATCAGTCCATTTTGAGCTGAAAGCATTGTTGAGTTAGAAAAATCAAAATAACAAAAGATTATTTGAATATTTACAAACAATATATAACTGATACATACAGTGTGAGCTCAAATGACAAAGCATTGAGTCATATTGCGGAGTTGTCAGTAGATGTGTATTATACATAAATTATTTGTACAAAATACAAAGCAATGCAATCGTATAACGGCCCTTACAATTAAAACGCTTGGAAGCGTATGTGGTGAATGAGGTGAAATCCACTGAAGAAGGAGTGCCGTTGGGTCTCCAAAATATTTGGAATTATTGCCTTGCTAACTAATAAAAAATTGCTGAAAATATAGCGTTTTCTTTCTCAAATAAACCAACTTCAGCGACACCACTTAAGGAGAATTTTCAAATATATACTGTATTTTTTATATTCTCTAAGGCTATATAATTAACGAAAAGTTTTTAAAAGAGGAAAAATTATTCTAATTACTACCTAATATATTTTGTACAATAATATTGATACTTTTAGTAAATTTTCGACGATTGAAGTTGAATTCGTGATTGTGTTATGTAGTGATAGAGTCTCAGCCAAAATAATGACCGGCTATACGTTTTTATTAGGATTAAACTTTATTTTCTAATGACAATCCCCATCGTCAGGTCAATGTTTTAATTATTTGTAATTATTATATTTGAATTTTATTTTCTCGTTATATTTTTTTTTCATTTCCGTCGATTTATTATTTATATATTAAAATAAGTTTTATGGAAATAAGGAAAATGATGAATATTTTAGAGGTGAAGGAGTTGGGATTAGATAATGAAACTTTTACGCACACAAACTGTGAAGTGTTAGATGAACGAACAAGAAGAGTTAAGAGTAGAGAATTATAAAAGTGACTTTAAACAGGAAGAAGAGAAAAGAATATAAACAATTCACAAACTTTTTTTTTTAACTAATTAATATTAAAAAAAATTTTTAATATCAAAACTAAGTTATTTAAAATTTTATAAAAAAAATTAGTTTAAAAAAAACTTTTTTTTATAAGGGTTTTATAGAAAAAAAATGAAGTGGATAATTTAAAAGTGAAAGAGCTGGGATTAAATAAAAAATTTTTAATAAAATTTTTTTGGAAATGCAGTAACAAAAATATTAATTTCATAAGAGAATATATCTTTAAACTAAATATAAAATTTAGAAATTTTTGAAGTGAAACTTTTTTACACAAGGTAGAACAATTTTGATTCATACTTCTCAAAGTGTTACGAAACGCTAGTAAGGGAGTCAAATGCACAAATTTAGATTTTTTGGCATTGACATTACCCAAAAAAAAGGTTGCAGTTGATGCGTCTAAGCTCAACAAATTTATAGTTCGAAAACCAGTTGATAATGAATAGACTTCTCACCGAAATGTATTTGAATAAAACCCCGCTTTTGTAATATTTTGTTACCTACAATATGAGAATATTATTGTGGGAAATGATTTTTTAGTTGTTTTTAAAGCTCGCTCCTTATTTTATTTTTGTTTGAAATTTTCTCTTCTTTCCATGATATGCCACAATAAGAAAACTCAAAACACATTTCAAATAAAGATAAAATGTAAAACGCCTTCTGTCTAGTGCTAAAGAAGTCCCTTCTCTTCTCCCATTTTATAAAAAACAATAAAAAGGATATTTAAATATTTTTTAATACGATGTTATTAATTTGAGCAAGCTTCAGCGCCTGGTGCGCGAGCCACCCGCAAAACCGCCTGCGATTTTGATCATTTATTTAAGAATTTGAATATTCCTGCACTTTTTTCATAAAAGTTATATCATCTGAGATAAAAAAAAAAAACTTTTCCTTTAGTGGTTATTTATTTTTATTAATTTTTAATTTTTAATCTTATATTAACAACGGTGGTTGATTGGAAATTGTTAAAATTCACATTCTATTATTAATATTGTCAGTTTTGACATAATTAATTTTTATTTTTGACATTCATTTTTTGGAACAACAAAAAATGGACTTGCACCCTTTTCAAAATAATGGCTTCATATGCGCATAAAAAGTGATTCAAAATTACGAGGCAAAAAAATCTTGGGAGGTATGAGAAATTAAAATTAAATATACAAATTAAACACTAGGTTATTTGTTTCAAAGGTTTTATTAATTAAAAAATTAACACTTAATACGTATTTCGACAATTCCTTGTCATCATCAGAAGTGATTACATTCTAATACATATAATCACTTCTGATGATGACAAGGAATTGTCGAAATACGTATTAAGTGTTAATTTTTTAATTAATAAAACCTTTGAAACAAATAACCTAGTGTTTAATTTGTATAATTAATTTTAATTTACAAAATGTTTCAACGAGAACCAACGGTCGAAAGTTTAAATCTTAGAAAGTAAAATGTTAAAAATAAAGTTTTTATATTCTTTTTTACCAATTTCTTGCCAACCCTCCAACATAGTACCAGTTTGGATATTAGAAAATATTCAAATAATCAACTTCAACACCTTGCCATTTATCAGAGATATATAATCCTGACTGACAAAAAGAATAATAACAAAAAACAACAATATAATGCAGATTGCTTCTGTCTTTTATATTCGTGAAGTTAGGATGCATGTCCCAAACTTGTGCTGCTAATATCACCCCTTTGTTAAATCTTAAACACAACTTTGGTCCTGGGCTATCTTAACACAGACCTTCGCTCTAATTCACCATATATCTAGCCAGTAGCGTAGCCAGGATTTCTGCTTGGGGGGCCCAAAATTTTTATTACCCCCCCCCCTTCTCCAAGAAACTTCAAGTGGAGAAATTTTTTTTAGATAATATAATAATTATAAATAAAAAACAAATAAAAAAAAATTTTTTTTTTCTTGAAATAAAAAATAATTTTAATACAAAATTCGTAAATATTAGAGATTTTTTCAATTATTTATAAGTTTTTTGTTAGATTTTAGAATTTATGAGAGTTAATAAAATTATTATTAAAAAAAAAAATCATTAGGGAAAACAATAGGTATTTTTTTGTTTTGGAGAAGGCTTTGGGGGGGGCCCCCCCCCTGGGCCCCCCCTGAATACGCCACTGTATCTAGCTGAAATTACTCTAAAGTTAGTTTATTTGGTAGCAAAATGGCGACGAGATCTGATGCAAGGGGCCCTAGCCTATTACATATTGTAAAATATACGACATTTCATCATTTTATTGATAAAAGAAGTTGAATCTAAAGAAAAAGAACAAATATATCTACTTCTTTTAACAATAAAATGATGAAATGTCGTATATTTTACTATAAAAATAAAACTGAAGTGGGTTTCTGCAAAAAATACAAAAATAACCTATTTAGCCGAAGGTCAACAAACTCATCCTGACTGATGCAACCGGCCCTTAATCGATATGTTTGTTTAGAGTTAGTCAACAGTAACAAGCAAACATAATATTTATATTTTTGGCTGTTTCTGCCCTTCCTTATTTAAATTATATTTATTACAAATTAATATAAATAAGAACGGATAGAGTTTAATTGGCCATACATGTCCAAAAGTTTAGAATTAGATAAATAAAGCCTTTTCAGACTACATTTAAAGTACACGTTTCAATGAGCGCCAGCAGTGCGTGTCACCACAGAGTGATTTCGTTTGAAATGCAGAGATGAAGAAAGAAGGTTTAATCAAATCAAAAACTTTGTTGTGTTCTTCTAGGAAGGCAAAATAAATCTTCAAAAGGTCCTTTGCTGTAAAGCTTCGCTTTTCTGGAAATAGATGCCAATGCCAATTAAAAGAGCAATGTATCTAATAAAATTTCAAAAACTATAAATTTATTCAAATATTTATTTTTCATATCTCTAGTAAACCAAAGGATAAGAATTTTTATTAAATCATCAAATACATATATTAATAAAACATGTGATTGAGAAATAAACGTAACAATGTTCTGAATTTATATAGGTATTTTATTTAAGAGAGAGAAAAAAAGAATGTGTCCGAAAAAGAAAAAGGATTTTGTTTCATCCTACCTGTTTCTATTGCCATGATAAAAAGGACCAGTGTGAGTGTGGTGGCTACTCCTTTCTACAAAGTACATTTCTCTTCTACTACTTGAGTCCATAAGTAAGAGAGTTATTTCCTCAACAGAATATAAATAGAAAGTTCAAGTTGTTTAAAAAAAAAAAAAAAAAAACTTTGAGGTGGATGAGTTGGGATTAAAAATTTACATCAAAGTTTGAGATAGTTTATTTGATTGATGACCATGGTCATACTCTTTTTTTTTATTTGATATATAACTTTAAATAAATAAAAATTCACCGATAAACTAAATATTGAAACAAATTGCTCTAAAATACCGTCTTCTTCTTTTTCTTTCCTAGCCTTATTTCCGCAGTGCGGGGTCGGCGGAATGAGTTTTGGGTTTTTGCGACCGGAAGAAATAGAACAGGCCGGCCCGTCGCACGGTCTGACTCCTGTTCAAAATATAGAAGGAAAAGACAGACATGTAAATAACAGGACTGCCAGTCCCAGTTCGGGTAGATCGTGGTCGCCATCCACGCACCCACAAAATGTGTGCCCCTGATCACGCTCTAAAATACCGGTAATTTGATTAAATACCATTTAGTGATGAAGAATTTTAAACAGACTGGATGTATCACAAAATAAATGTTTAATTTTCTTAATAGAATCTCCATCCCCAGCAAAAATAGCTAATTAGTATCGTTTTAACGTTTCTTTTTTCTTCTTTTTTCTTTTAATTCATGTATATTTGAAGTGAAAAGTGCTTATAAGGAAACTGCTTATAAGGAAATTAGGCCAGCTTCCAACGTATCCTTAATATTTTAAATTAATAATTTTTTAATAAATAACAAATTATATTTGTACTATATTTGAAAGATACATTCTATCTGTAACGTTTAGACTTAAAAACTACTGGACGGATTCTATTGAATTTTTTTATCCACCTTTGAACAGGCTTAAAAAATTCTGAAAATCCAGAATTTTCCCATCTGGAAATAATTAAAATAATAAAAATAAATAATAATATCACCCCCAAATAATAAAATAAAGGAAAGAACTGGAGAGTAAAAACCAGTATTAAATGGTCACCTCATACATAAATTTTATTTCGTTTATTCGACCGGCATCGCGCCTGGTCATCTTCAGTACACAAAAAAAATGATTTGGTGGAGGGCCCGTGTCAAAGCAATGTGTAAAAAATATTTTTTTAGCCTTCAACACTAACCTTAATTAAGGGGAAAATAAAATTTTTATTATTTTCATTTGAATAATTTTTATATTTTTCTTTTTATTTCGAATGAATTATTTATTTAATCTTTTGTGTTCTCTAGAAAAATTTTGAACGTAACTCAAAAAAAAAAAAAAATTCAATCAATAAATCTTTTCCTTTTTTTTTATTTCAATGGTATTGCCTAACACTTGTCGATCCTTTATATAGGCTATATATGAATTCGTTCAGGTAAAAATAATAGAGTTGAATTATTGTTAGCTTACGAGGGCGGATCGTATCTAAAAGGGTGCGATTTACGGGTTGAGCATCCACACAAAAACGGGAAAGGGCGCTCTGATGAAAAGCATCCCACACCATGCAACTCGGGGTGGAACGGAACGCAGGCGGATAAATTTGTAGAAAAAGAAAATTGGAGTCTTCTTTGGTACTTTAGTGTCGTAGTAGTAGGATTGCTGAGTCGCAAACTTCTTAAAAAAAAAGGGGTGGGGGTATGAGAGAGATATTTTTTATCCAAACTCCCCAAACCGAATGTTATTTAGGCGTTTTCAATAGAATTAATAGAAAACCTCTTTTTGGTGTGATGGAATCTCTCTCTCTCTGTCGAGCCGAGGAGATTAATGCGTTTCTCCTCCTCCACTTCTAGTTCTTCTTCTACTTTCTTCCTCCTGTTTCTTCACTATCAAAAAACATGGGATTAATTATTCGACGACGAGCCCCCTGTTTTGTTCGGGACAGGTCAAATCCCATTCTGTATTTAGATAATTCCTGGATTAAAGCCACAATTAATCCAAACCCGTCCTTTGACGGGAAGGGGGAGATGGATGGAGATCAAGGGAAGAAAGAAGGGAATGTGAAATGAGACTCTCATGCAAATCTATAAGGAACTAATCTCTTTTATTGTTTGTCAACAAAAAACAGAGAACAATTCAACTTAAGAGATAGAGAGAAAAACAACGTTTCGATATCGTCTAATAAAAAAAAAACTTCTTTTCCCAAGCAAGTCAATTTACATTTCTAATATTGAATCAAAATTTGAATTTCTCTTTCTATTCTGTCGTTAATGTCAGAACTGACACGTTGTGGTTACTCTGATAAGTGACTTTCATGGGAATAATCCTGAGGAGGGTTCCGGATTCCTTTCTCAGGAGGAGGCATCTTAAATAGAGTTTGAAAAGGTGGTTTTTAACTCGAGTTGTCTTCAACAACTGTTTTATCCGTGGGGCTCACTGGTAGAATGACGGCTTCTACAAAGAAGATCCGTGTTCAAATCCTAGGCGTGCGGGATTTTTTCAATAAATAAAAATATTTATTTAATGTAAATAAATCCTCACGCAGAGACTGGAATGGAATATTGGAGCTCACCACAATAGCCCCCAGGCAACTCTACGAGGAGAGGGAGTTGCTGTGACATCACGTCCTGTGGAAGGGACGTAAAGAAGATTCCCTCTCAGAGATGTATTCTTCGAAAGGAGCCGGTGCTGCCTCCTCAACTAGGACATCCTCCATAGCTTGGTTAAAAGGAACCGGGTGGAATCAGAAATAAGGATTAGTTCACTAGCTAGAAACGAACGCAGGAGGAGGAGTTAGAGATAGGAAATAATGTAACTTCACGGGGTGCCGGTAGATGGCTACGGCCAGAGGCCGGTTGAGCTTGAGGTGTTTGTCTTTCTGCACGTAAGCACCTCAGGTAAATAAACGAGGATCCAGATAGGAATTTCAAATAATAATAATAATAATAACTGTTTTTACCCGCCTTTTGAATTTAATTTACGTCATATCAAAGATACGTCATCTTGCAATGCAACAATAGCATTATATTAAATGCGCGCTAGATAGACACTACCATGACGGCCTGATTACAAATTCTTATATTCTCTTGCAGAATCTAAAATATAACCAAAGTTTATATTTTTTTTTTCCCATAGAGATTCCTTTTTTTAATCAAAAAGATAGAGATCTCTCTCAAGAGAGAGTTGGTTGCCAAAAGGAATAAATTTTTTCTTTTTGTTTTATTATAAAATAATCTTGAACAAATTAGAAAATTAATTGTCAATAAAAGACTTTGGTTTTTATTACGCTTTAGCCTTTTTTTGGTAGTTATTTACGTCACGAATGTCGCAGCGCAATTGCTATACTTACTTGGATTTTAATTATATATTTATTTAGCAACAACAAGTTTAGAAATAAAATAAAAAAAAAGTGCATGCTATGTATTACCCTATATAATCATAGTTTATCAGATACAAAAGAAATTGGGCAACATTTAGAGCCAAAAGAAAAGTAGTCTATAATAAATTCATTTAATTTAAATAAGGTAATTTACTATTGATTTTACTTTCTCTTACCTATATATATTAATATATAAAAAGTATTGCGATGGTATTGAATGGGATGGAAATACTTGTTTTAAGAGTCCTTGTGTCCAAAAAAGTGGCTTCCAGAAAATGGTTTCTCTGCCTGTAAACAAAATATCTCAAAACGAAACAAAAAATCTGGAGCGACTAGCACAGAACACAACTTTCAAATACCAAAGAGAGTAATTGAAAGTTGTGTGCTATGCTTGTCACACCAGATTTTTGTTGAGATTTACACAATTAAGAAAATACTCTTTTTAGGCTATATACCCTTACTGCATCCCTACAGTCACTAGATCATAGAAAAAGAGTATCTTCACTATCTCTCTTCTACAGGTATTACCATGGTCAATGCTCTGCCGAATTAAAATCAATTATCCCACCCAATGCAACATATACACGGAACACAAGAGAGGCATCTTCCCAGCATCCCTATGCTGTTCAGATCACGACTAACAGAACAAAACAATTTCATTCTTCCTTTGTCCCCATGACCTCCCGTGATTGGAACAAGCTCCCTGCGTCTATCTTCCCCAAAACCTACAATCTTCAGACTTTCAAGTCTAACCTCAACAGGCATCTTCTCAGTTCCCGCAGTTGAGTTTCCCCTTTATGCTTCTCCTTTTGTTTTTATTTTCTTCCTGGCTGCATGTGACTATTGGTCATTATAGGAAAAAAAAAATATTGGTACAAAGAGTAATCATTTCATCTCCAAAAAACCATCATATATTTATATCATAAATTAAGTTGTATGCTGGATATGTGAGATTGGAGTTGGGAAGAATAAAACCAGCGTTGTCGAACACCTTTACACTTTTATTCAGGCAGACGTTTCGGTAACCATAACGGTTGCCATCTTCAGTGCCAATGAAAGTTTTTCAAGGTGTCCCTGTCATACATAATAATCTTATATAGTATAGGAAGCATCAGCCTGGAGCGCTCGGCAAGCTATACTATATAAGATATACGGCTTCCTATACTATATAAGATTATTATGTATGACAGGGACACCTTGAAAAACTTTCATTGGCACTGAAGATGGCAACCGTTATGGTTACCGAAACGTCTGCCTGAATAAAAGTGTAAAGGTGTTCGACAACGCTGGTTTTATTCTTCCCAACTCCTATTTATATCATATTTTGATCTATTTAACATAGACTATATAACTATAGACTGCCATAAGATATGTTAAATTACCTAAAGGCCAGAAAAAGATAATTTACATATTTATTGATGATTTTTCAATAATAATAATAATGAGTCAAACAAATAAGTAAGAAAGCAACCAAATAATGAGATTTACCTTTAATTGCAAGTCATTTACTTGATATTTTTGTCATAAATATATATATTGCATATTTTAAAACTTTTTCTGCATATTATATGGCATATTTAGGGGTTTTTGCTGCATAAAAATCCGGGCTTTAATTTTAAATAATAAAATTAATATGAACTCCATTCACCACTTAAAGTAACCCGACGTTATTTAAGAGTAAAAATACTTTTGATGTCATGATGTTAAATTACTTTTAAAAAAATATTTTTTTTATCTCGCCACCCCCGTACTGCCAGCCATTTTCGAAAAGATAGGGTATGAAAAAAATCGTCGTCGATTGGGAATTGTATATATACTCCTACTACTACGCAACCCTATATCTGGAGAGGAAAACGGAAGAGAGACATTTATATACATGAAGACGAATGTCCATGTAGTTTACAAGACGACGGGGTAGTGAGGGGGGGGGGAGGTGAGACAGAGTAAGAGAAAAAGAAAGAAAGAGATGCATTTTAATAAATCAAAGTGTGGAGAAGGGCTTAAGAATGTTTTCACGGCTCGTTATCTGCCGCGCAAGTTACTACTTTCTGTTGTGTTGCTGCTACAATTGAAAATTCTAATGAAATAAAGGGGCGCCGGCCATTAAGCAATTCTCCTCTCTTGCCTTTCCTTTCCTTTGCCTCTTTCTTCTTCCCTTTTTCAGCTAGCTCTCTTTCTTTTTTTTTTACCACCACCCCGTAAGTTGTTTGGCTCGAATATAACGTAACACCCTCTGCTACTGCCGAGACGATAATCCCGCCCTGTATATAAATACACACACACACACATACACATACAAGAGTCCTTCTTGTGAAACATTAAGTTAGAATTAAAAAACGTGTTTCATTTTAACAAAATTGAAACGCCTTTCAATTAAATGATTTAAAACACTTAACTTCTCATTTTTTTTTCCTCTCTCACTCTGATGGTAGATAATTAATTACCATATCACGTGGTTTATTTTTTGCGAATTTGCCGGTACTGAGGTAGGTGAATGAGAAAAAAAATCTGGAGCTATTGTCGCACAGCACACAACTTCAGTAATCGAAAGTTGTGTTCTGTGCTTGTCACACTGTGTCTACATATAATTAGTTTCCGCCAAAATGTAGGAATTTAAGATGTCAAATTTATAAACATGTGAAAATATTTACTATATTTTGTTACCATGGCAACCATTTCTCCTATCTTTCCTATGAAGTACAAGAGTAAAGTGTGCTTCAAACAATTTTGAGGACTAAATGAGAATATACATTTGAAAGAGCATCTAAAAATAATTGATTTTTGAATTTTAAACAAAATCGTTAGAACGAATTTTGAGAAAATAGAAAAAAAAAACTGAAAGAAAAAGTACATCAGTAAAGTACTAGTACTCTTTGGCTCTTTTGATTAAAAGTTTATTTTCACGCTCCTGGAGGGTGTTTAACTTATATATAAAATGTCAGCATCATAGCTCAATTCCTTCATGTTTAAAAGTAAACACAGACTCACACACAGGCACACAAAACGCCTCAAAACGTGTATATCCATCAAAATCTCGACATCGAATTTTTGACATGAATCCAATACTTTCTCTCTTATATTAGGCCTATATACATAGGTAAGAGAAAGTAAAAAGGAAAAGTAGTTGAGGCATTCGGAATCTTAGAAATCTTACCCTTCTCTAAAACACCAAAAGTTTCCCTCGTCAAGTGTCTCTGACCCAATCACAGGCATACAGATATTCCGCCAATCATCAATTCCTTATCACACTGTCTGTTCCGAGAATAACTAGTTTGAAATGAAACCGATAGCTTCCCAAAGAGTTATTTTTTCAATGTCCTCCGATAGAGATGAGATCTTTCAAAAGAAAGAATCAGGGCTTACCAATAAGGAAGGTTCTTTCGTAACTGATCTGATTATATTTTTGTTTGTCGAATTGGTGTTCTGAAAATCACCCTGCCTAAGAGTCAAAGGATATTGCAAATGGAAAAACGATTTAAAAAATAACTTATAGAACTTCCACGCCCCTCTTTTTGAGTTTAGGATTCGAATTACAATACTGTAATAACATATATCATTTTACAAAATAAATAAATAATAAAGAACATAGATAGAACTCTCACTTCTTGTTCTAGGGCTCTGAAGTTTTCTTCCAGTCCTGAGCAGCACTATTACTATACTATACCAATTAATTTGTCTTTTTTATATTATAATATTAATCTAGTAGTTAATGTGAGTGAATATTATTGACAACGTTTCCCACTGCTTTCATCTTTTCACATGTAACGAACAATTTATAAATCTTTATATTGATAATTCAAGGGCTACTATTACTTCGTTGAGAAAATCTTTATTGACAAGTAAGAAATTTTATCGACTCTTAACCTAGCAGCATGTTGAGGCGCAGCTTGGTGAGGTGATGCAGGGTGACTCACGGTGAGTTTCTGTGAAACACAAAAATGATAGGGACCCCGCAAGTTACATCGCAGGGTGACGTAAGGCGTTGTCCCTATCATTTTTGTGTTTCACAGAAATCCAGCGTGAGCCACCCTGCGTCACTCACCTCACCAAGCTGCGCCTCAACTTGCGGCCGGCCTAAGAAGAATCATTCCACTTCAGGGATAGAGAATAATGAAATTTAAATAAATAAATAAAAAATTTTAAATATTCCTTTTCCAGATTAAGGCTACAAGGATTTTGTACTATTTGGCAAAATAAATGTTCAGCTTGGTGGAAAGATGTGTAAAAAAATTAATTATTGCCGCAGGGCTGAGAAAAAGGCGGCGCTTTTTGCGTGTGCACCGCTCTGAATAATACAATTTTTTTTTTTTACTCTCTCTTTACCTGGAATTATTAATATTTATAATTTAAGATATTTTTATAATTTCAAAGTTAGTTTCTATCCGACTGTTTAAAAAATTATTATTATTTTAAATTCCTCTCGAGATCCCCCTTTATTTACCCGAGGTGCTTTTGTGTACGAAGATACACACCTCAAACCCAACCGGCCTCTGGCTGTAGCCATCTACCGGCACCCCGTGAAGTTACTTTATATCCTATCTATAACTCCTCCTCCTGCGTTCGTTTCTATAAACTAATCCTTATTTCTGGTTCCCACCCGGTTCCTTTTATCCAACCTCTTCTATACTATGGAGGATGTCCTAGTTTGAGGAGGGACTCAATCAGCACCGGCCTACTCATTTCGACGAATGCATCACTGAGAGGGAATCTTCTTTACGTCCCTTCCACAGGACGGGATGTCACAGTAACTCCCTCTCCTCGTGGAGTTGCCTGGGGGCTATTGTTGATGAGATCCTATATTCCAATCCAGTGCCTACTTGAGGATTTGTTTACATTAAATAAATATTTTTATTTAATGAAAAAATCCCCCACGCCCAGGATTTGAACGCGGATCTTTTTTGTAGAAGCCGACATCCTAGCCCACTACACCAGTGAGCCCCCTCATAAAAAAAAACAATAAAAAATTTAATTATAATTTAAGCGTTGTTATTATTAAATAACAAAAATACAATATTTTTATTTTATTGTTTGCTACTCCTTGAACCACAATAATTATTCAGATGATAAACTTTTAAAAAGTAATATAATACCCCCGCCTTCTTGTTTTAATTTGTTCTTTATATTACCCCCCCCCCCTCCCACTCAAGGGCCCATTAACATTAATAAAGAAAATTGAAGATATTTGAAAAAGCTTTTTACAAAGACGCCTCTCCTCTCTTCTTCTATTTATTGTAACAAAAAGAGAGAGAAAAGAGATTTGTTCAAGTTTCCGGAAAATCACTGACAAATTCTAATCTCGAAAATGTTTTCGTTGATTAAATTTATATGCGACACCATAAAAAAAAAGGGAAAGTGTTCTCTGTGTGTGTGTTGGTGTGAGCAAGTCAATAAGAGGGAGAAAGCGAAGAAGAAGAAGTAATGACCAACGAAACGATGACCAAAGGCGCTAAGAGCAAGTGACCAAACGAACGAAGACGTAAGACGTTAAGCACAGGAGGCCATTCCGATGCTAATCGAGTGTGTGTGCAGTCAACTGCGTTCGACGAGGACGAGGACGAGGACGACGCGTCTATAACTTGCAGCAGCAAACACCTCAAGGGAACCAACCACTGCTCCAAGGGCTTAAATGGAACCTATAAAGGGCCCTCGCTCTCTTTTTTCTTTTTTTTTTATGTCGACTTCAATTTCACCAAGATTATACTCGGATTAAATTCATTTAAAATTAATTTATTCCTTTTTTTTCTCTCCTTCTTCTTCTTTATTATTATCTCAATTTACATTTAAACTTAGATTAAGTCACACTTAACATCGTATTTAAAAAATAAAATAAACAAAATGGAGTTATATGAATTTGCATATTAATTTAAATTTCCTTTAAGAAGATGCCTGTAGTTGTGAAGTGGCGTCTTACATGCAGGATTAAGGAAAAATTTCAATTTATTCTGTACTGTTTACTGGAAAAAAAAATTATATTCTTTTCTCTCACAGATAGGGAGAGAAAGTATTGCGATTGAATTAAAAATATCGATATTTTGATGGAAATACACGTTTTGAGAGGCTGACTTCAAAAAATGATCTGTCAGTGAACAAAATAATGAAACAAGGTTGAAATTTTAAAATTTAAAATTAAATTAAATACCCCCTGCCATGCAACACGAAACTTTTTAATAATATCTGGCCCTTGGTCTATTTGCTAGCGTACCTACTATACCAAGGAACGCGGGTTCGGATCCCGAGCAGTCCGATGATTTTATTTAAGCCATTTGGATACCAATATCAATAAAAATACAGTTATCGTTAAAAGTCCTATATGGTCTGAGTTGCCGAAAATGACTGTGAGTGTGTGTGTGGGAAAAAAGTGTGAGTGTTTAAAAAAAATAAATAAATAATATCTGACAGAGAATAGCCTACTAGTAATTTACTGATGTACTCTTTTAGTTTTATTTCTCAAAATTCGCTCTTACGATTTTGATTAAAATTCATAAATTATTTTTTAGATTTCTCTTTAAAATTTATAGGCTATATATTCTCATATTCTCTCCAAAAAAATTGATTGAAGACCACTTTTCTTTTTGTGCTCCAGAAGAAAGACAGTAGAGATAATTGACATATAAATATTTTCATTTTTGATTATAAATTTTTTATTTTTTATTTTTTCAATTTTTACTCTTAGTTACTGAGCTCATTTAGGAGTTTAACATTTATATATAACCTATAACCCTATAATTCATTTATCGATGGCTACCTGGGCACGTTCCACGGGCTTGTTTCTAGGAGCCTCCAATCAAAAATTCCGCCGTGATTTGAAATTGCTTTACAGCATCATGGCTCTTTCTCTTCTCTATTACAAAAAAATTATAGAGATAGCACAGCACACAACTTTCGATTAGCGAAAGTAAGAGAATGTTAATGTGCAATTAGTATGCGCGTGACTAGAGAATTTGGCTGGGGGGAGGGGCCATGGGACCAGCCATCCTCCGGGGGGCCTGGA
Source organism: Euborellia annulipes (assembly GCA_023213315.1). NCBI lineage: Eukaryota > Metazoa > Arthropoda > Insecta > Dermaptera > Anisolabididae > Euborellia > Euborellia annulipes. The sequence continues at coordinate 54,157 of JAKCPI010026386.1, read as the reverse complement.
AGGCCCCATATTGACTTAATTTTTTTATGAAATAATTTTAGCTGCTCTTCTTTTATTTACCTATTGACTTAATTTTTACTTAAGACTTATTTTGACTTAAGAGCCTTCTGGGGAGCCCCCCCCCTCCCGGGATCCCTAGTTACGCCCAATTAGTCACACGAAACTTTTAGTTTTAAATAAATATTTCAAATAGTATTTTCTAATAATTTGTATATTTTGACCGGCATCTGGATATCTTCAGTACAAAAACTATGATTTGAGTGTCAAAATTGTAAAAAATAATTTCAAATTATAGAAATAATTTCAACTTGACTCTCTATTAAATCATATTTTTATACTGAAGGTGAGCAGGCTTGAGGCCGGTCGAAATGTTTGTAAAATAATATGATGCGAAAGAGGTAATAAAAAAAGAAACAAAGTTTCAAAAATTTCCCGTTATTCTTAATCTACCCTAACATAAAATAAATTTGGATCTTGGCCTGATCAGAATCAGAAGCGAGTGCTAAAGTTACTTATAAGGTTTCTATCTGTTTCATCTTCTTTTTGCTTTCAATTAAAAAAAAATTGATTGATTGGTTTAGCATGCATTTAGACGTGGTGACTACTCTTTTTACTTTCTCGTACCCTATATATGAAATATATAGAGAGAGAAAGTATTGCGATCATGTCAAAAATTCGATGTCGAGATTTTGATGGATATACATGTTTTGAGGTCCCCTGAGTCCAAAAAAGTGGGTCCCGCAAATTGGTCTGTGTGTGTGTATGTGTGTGTGTGTGTGTGTGTGTGTGTGTGTGTGTGTGTCTGTGTGTGTGGACAGATTTTAAGCATGAAGGAGTTGAGCTAGCGGATTGAAATTTTATATTTAACTTAGGTACCTTTGAAGAATCTCAAAATAAGCTTTTGAACAAAATCGGCCAAAAAGTACTAGTACTTTACTGATGTACTTTTTCAGTTTTTTTCGATTTTCTCAAAATTCCCTCCAAGGATTTTTTTTTAAATTCATAAATCAATTATTTTTTAGATGCTCTTTAAAATGTATATTCTCATTTTGCCGTTGAAATCTTCTGAAGACCACTTTACTCTTGTTCTTCATAGGAAAGATAGAAATGGTTGCCATGGTAACGGAATTTAAATCTTTTTCTTTTTATTAGATTAAAAATCAATTATTATTTAAATTCCCATTTTTTTTAAATTTATTTGTGTCTTTAATTGTTTCAAAGAAAACATATATGTCTCTCTCTCACTTGCAAACATTATCGTCTCTCTCTACTCTTTTTAAATTCCCTTTCCACCCAGTGGCGTAGCGAGGGGAGGGCAAGGGGGGTCATCATGCCCCGGGCGCTACTCACAAAAGGGCGCCAAATGGTCCGCAAAACAATGAAGAGAAAGTAAAAAATTGCTGGATAATTTTTATTTTTATTATAATTGATTTCTAAAAATATATTTTAAATTTAGTGCCAGTGTATTATAACAATTTTGTATAGTATATGGTTTTCGAATGGGGGGGGTGCTAAAAGGTATTGTGCCCCGGGCGCGATTTATGCTTACTACGCCACTGTTTCCACCTAATCTTCGCATAGGAACAATGTTAATTTCCTATAGGGATTTGTATGTTAATTTCGATTCAAAAGGGGGTCCCCTTTAGAACTTTTTACGCATTTAAAATTTTTTTTTCCAATTCTTATGAAATTTTGTATTTATTTACGATTCTATATTGTGTATAAAATGTCCAAATATGAGATTAAAATTTTGAAAAATAACCATAGTTTATTTCAAGCAGTCAACATTTAAAATGCAAGTTTGAAACTAAGGTGCTATCGGAAACTAAATATATCTCGACACAAAAAATCTGGTGTGACCAGCACGGTGCACAACTTTCTCTTACCGAAGGGTAAGAGAAAGTTGTGTGCTGTGCGCCAGTCACACCAGATTTTTTCATTTACCTAAATTCTAATCAAAAAATTTGTTTAAATAAAAAAAAAAGAAGAGTTTTGGCGAACGACAATTACCCAAGGGATATTCAATTACACTGGCTAGCAAGCAAGATCCGAGAATTTTTTTTAAAACATTTATAACAATAAATAAATGGGAAGATTGTGTTATAAAATATTCCATAGTCAATCTAAAACTATTTCAAAAGTATGTTTTTTCAAATCCCCAAGGAACAATATTGAATATATCATAACCCATTTGCTAGCAGATTTTTTCTCTCATTTTCTAACGCATCTGTTCAATTTTTACGAGCAGAAAAAAAAGAGAAAAAAATGTGAGTGTATATATAGGCATATATTAAAAAAAAAGAAAGTGAAATGGATTAAAAAAAGAGTTGATAGGTAAATTAAATTTTTTTTAAAATATTACAAAACAGCGTTTCTTTTAAAAATCTGGTGTGACTAGTCGTCGCACAGAAAACAACTTTCTCCTACCCCTCGGTAATCAAAAATTGTGTTCTGTGCTTTGCACACCAGATTTTTTGTGTCGACACATATTTAGTTTCCGGCAGTAGGGTACATTTGAATTCAAAATGTAAAATCTGGTGTAATTTGTAGCACAGCACACAACTTTCTCTCACCTTCCGTAATCGAAAGTTGTATTTTGTGCTTTCACACCAGATTTTTTCCGACAGTACGATACATTCGAATTACAAGATGTACAATTTATAAGTATGGGAAAATATTTATATTTTGTTACCATAGCAACCATTTCTCCTATCTTTCCTATGACGTACAAGAGTAAAGTGGTCTTCAGAAGATTTCAATGTCAAAATGAGAATATACATTTCAAAAAGCATCTAAAAAAATAATTGATTTTTGAATTTTAATAAAAATTCTTGGAGGGAATTTTGAGAAAATCGAAAAAAACTGAAAAAGTACATCAGTAAAGTACTAGTACTTTTTGGCCGATTTTGTTCAAAAGCTTATTTTGAGCGTCTGGGAAGGTACCTAAGTTAAATATAAAATTTCAATCCGGTAGCTCAATTCCTTCATGCTTTAAATTGAAGCCATTTCGCGAAAACCACTTTTTTGGATTCACAGGACCTCAAAACGTGTAGCTATATCCATCAAAATCTCGAAATCGAATTTTTGACATGAATCCAATACTTTCTAACAATTTCATAATTAATAATTAATATTAACCTATATAGGTAAGAGGAAGAAAAAAATGCTTGACTTTTCTATTCACCCTGTAGCTACCCTGCGCAGCCCCAATTGAATTTCAAATTAATTTCAGTCATTTTAAAAGTGATTAATGAGACTAAGATGGTCTCTCTTTCTCTTGTGGTGTGATGGCGATGATGGTAAGTGAATGCACCCTCTAAGAGGGGCAACTCTCAATCCCCTGTTTTTTTTTTTTTATTCACTTGATCGTGATAAATTGTCCTCATGTCTGTTTATCGGCTTAATTGAAACGTAACAATACGACTGCCTTTTAAGAGTTCAACTTTGTAACTCCCCTTTTGAAATTATATTTTTTTTGTCGATGTGGTTCTGTTCCCTTCCCATTAAATTCACCAAAATATCTCTATCCGAGTATATAAATAAATATAAAAATAAAAAACTCTCTCATAGTTGACGGCTTTATTTTATTAAAGCCAAAACGTTTCAACAAATTTATTTTGCATAGAGGTTGCTCCTTTGGTTGCTTACAACAACTCTTGTTTATAAAAAAAAAAATCCAATTAGTTAACAAGTAATGGAAATAAAAAGAATAACGAGTCATGTTTTCTATAAAGCTATTCAAAATAATAATTTTTTGTTATATTTATAAAAAAAAAAATAAAAAATAATTAAAATAACTAAATAAAAATCAAGCCAGAGAGAAATTTTCATGTTAAAAGAAAGAAATGGGAGGGGGTTTTGATTTACTGAAAATTAGGTACTGAGTGACACATCAATTTCATAATTAAAGGAGAACTTCTCCTTTTTTTTGTTTTTAATAACGAATGGCATAAGAAAATTTAATCTAGGTCATGATTTTAAATCCGTTATTATAATTAATTTTCTTTTTTTTTTTATTTGATATAAAAAATCGAGTTCATCTATTTTTTTGCGCTACTATTATTAATCATTGATAAAAAAAAATACATGTATTATGGTTTACAAAAAGAATCATACACATTTAAATAATTACAATAAATAAAATTTTATTGGTATTCGTAAATATTGTAAATAAATTTGAAAAAAAAGCCAATACGAGAAAGAGATGGGATACGGCAAGGAGCGTTTAATCACAGATTCCAACAATTGGTGAGCAGACAAGGTAAATATTTCCACGCCTGTCTCCGTATTAAAGAATCTGATTAATATTTCAATTCTGTTCTTTTTTCACCAGCGAGCGAGAAAAAAAAAAGATAAAAAATCGCTGGCGGAATAAATTAATGATGAATAAAGAAAAAAATATTTTTGTGACATCAGAATAACTAATAAATGATCAAGAGAAAGTACTACGACTGTAACTATATTTTTTTTATTACCGGTCATGGCTAGTTACGCCCATAAGTGATTAATTGAAGCTAACAATAACGAATCTCTCTTATATAACGAATGCTTGCGTCACAGACAGTTAATAGTTAACGCTAAATTCATTTCTTTGAGAAATTGATCCAATTACGATCGATTTGTGTCGAAAAAAGAAGGGCAAAAAAAAGAAGGAGACGAAAAAATAATTAAACTTTGAAAAACGAAGCTCTTTTATGAAAAGACGTTGTGTCCCTGATTAATTGGATGACGTTCGAGTGAGAAAGAAAGGGTGGGGGGGGGGGATCCCCGAAGGCGACGGCGATATCGTCGAAAACTTCCCTAACAAGCGAAGTATCGTCATCGTCCTTACGTTGTTTTGTCTCTCTTTTTCTGTTCTTCAATTATGACGTAATAATAGTATTTTAGTTTGAATTAAATGTTTAAATAGTAAAATGAATTTAGATATAGTGAAAAAAAAATCTTGAAAATCTTTTCACTGTAATTTAATAAAAATCTGGTGTGACTGGCGCACAGCACACAACTTTCTCTTAGTATGAGAGGCCAAGAGTTGGGTAAAACCCAACCTCCACCCCCGTTTATTGATCTCATTTTAAAAAAATACATAGATGATGTATGAATTACTCCCCTGCCAAGCGAACAAAGACACTTGGAAGGGGAGTTCACAGCAAGTGAGACAACTTGTGGATATTAAACTCATTCGTCGACGCTCAGCGGCCCCCAGCCGCGAGATCCGGCCATTTCCCCGCCGGGGACCAGCCCCACGATGGACAGCATTCACCAGTAAGCGATCCGGTCGCAAGAGCGGCACAATGACAACGAGGCGAGAGGGATCGGGCCACCGGGGAACCGCAAGCCGCGAGCTATTTGCTCAAACCGTCCACCACCGGATCACTTCGGTAATCGAAAGTTGTGTACTGTGCTTGTCACACCAGATTTTTTGTGTCGACATGTATTTAGTTTCCGACAGTAGGGTACAATTGAATTCAAGATGTAAAATTTATAAGTATGGGAAAATATTTATATTTTGATACCATGGCAACCATTTCTCCTATCTTTTCTATGGAGTACAAGAGTAAAGTGGTCTTCAGAAGATTTCAATCACAAAATGAGAATATACATTTTATAGAGAATCTAAAAAATAATTGATTTTTGAATTTAAAAAAAAAAATCGTTGGAGCAAATTTTGAGAAAATCGAAAAAAACTGAAAAAGTGAATCAGTAAAGTGCTAGTACTTTTTGGTCGATTTTGTTCAAAAGCTTCGTGTCACGTCCCATGGGAGTGCCTAACTTAAATATAAAATTTCAACGTCCTGGCTCTTTTCGTTCTTGAGATATTTTGTTCACAGACACACAGACACACACACAGACACACACACAGACAGACCATGTCGCGAAAACCACTTTTTGGATTCAGGAGACCTCAAAACGTGAAGATCCATCAAAATCTCGACATCGAATTTTTGACATGAATCCAATACTTTCTCTCTATATATATATTACATATATACATAGGTAAGAGAAAGTAATATTAATAATTGAAACCAATCCTCTTGAACTTTTCAACTTCAGCCTGCAAACTGTTGAATCATTTTTTTGCCACAATAATTTTTGCAATAAGGATAAGATTTTTTTTTTTTTTTTTTTTTTTTTTTTTTTTTTTTAAACATTCACACTTTTTTCTCATTCACACTCACACTCACACACACATTCACACAGTCTTTTCGGCAACTTAGGCCATTTAAGACTTTTACGATAACCGTTGTAATATAAATTATCTATTGTAGGTTCAGGCATTTCTATTTAAGCCATCTGGTATCCAAATGGCTTAAATAAAATCATCGGACTGCCTGGGTCCGAACCCGCGACGTTTGGTATAGGAGGTAGGCACGCTACCTACTACGCCACACCCGGGGGCAATAAGGATAAGATAAATTCTAAGAAATTATAATTGAATTTCAAAAAGCACTTAAGTCACATTTTTTTCAAATATGCTTTTTTTGCTCTAAATGCTTCCTTAAAGGAAGATGTCTTTTCTGGATAAAAACTACGTAAGTTTTCCCACTCCTTCCTCTTCAAAATACCACCCTGCAATAGACGTTCATTGCATAAAAAACATGTCAGTGACTTAAATGGTTTTTGACCCTTGGGCTTGATGTAGTTGGTAGCGCGCCTGCCTATATACCAAGGTTCGCGGGTTCGGATCTCAAGTAGTCCGATGATTTTATTTAAGCCATTTGGATACCAAATGTGTGAGTGTAAGTGTTAAAAAAAAGTGGTTTTTGAATGCATTACTATCTAGATGGTGGTTATAGTTGTTGCTATTATTATTATTTGAAATTCCTATCGGGATCCCCGTTTATTTACCCGAGGTGCTTTCGTGCACGAAGACACTCACCTCAAACCCAACCGGCCTCTGGCCGTAGCCATCTATCGGCATCTCGTGAAGTTACATTATTTCCTAACTATAACTCCTCCTTCTGCAATCATTTCTAGCTAGTGAACTAATCCTTATTTCTGGTTCCACCCGGTTCCTTTTATCCAACTTCTATGCTATGGAGGATGTTCTAGTTGAGGAGGAACTCCCTCAGCACCGGCGTGTAGCCTACTCCTTTCGAAGAATGCATCACTGAGAGGGAATCTTCTTAACGTGCCTTCGACAGGACGGGATGTCACATAAGTTAATGTTTATTATTTAAATAATTAGGAATAAAAAGAAATGATTAATATGATTATTTTGTTTAAATTATGTACCACTAACCCTGATTCTTGCTAAAACATCATAAGTCAAGTACAGTTTTTTAGAATTTTATCATTATTAATAAACTATGAAGGTTACTCGACATATCAATCTTTTAAACTCCAAATACTATATTGAGCCCTTTAAAACTCGTTTTATTTTGTGAATGAAACAGTTTTTATTGATTCCTAAAAAATTTTAATTTGTTGACTTATGTTGTTTTTGAAATGACCGATTCAATTATTATATTTAAAAATATCGGCTATTTCATAAAACAAATAGTTTTTAATGGTATCCCTTTCTCACTCATTGAAATTAAAATATTTGGTAATTGCCCTGTTTAAATGACCATTAAGCCACCCCCTCCCCATTTGATGCTATTTTAGATCAATAAATCGTAATCGAAGCGAGAGAGAGAGAAATAAACCTAATAATTGATCATCAAATATTAGAAATGCGATTAAATATACATTTGAAACTATTTAATTACAAAAAATCTGGCGTGACTGGTCGTACAGAAGATAAGAAAAAATTGTGTTATGTGCTTGCCTCACCAGTTTTTTGTGTTGACATGATTTAGTTTCCAACAGTATTTTATAAACATAGAAGAATATTTATATTTTGTCCTCATTGCAATCATTTCTATCTTTCCTATAAAGAACAAGAGTAGTATCCTTGAAATATTTTGAAGGCCAAAATGAGAACATATATTTTAGAGAGAATCTAAAAAATAATTAATTTATGTATTTTAATCAAAATCGTTAGAGCGAATTTTGAGAAAATCTGAAAACGTTAATCCGTAGTACTCTTTGACAGACACACACACAGAGAGACAGACTTATTTGCGGGACCCACTTTTTTGGACTCAGGGGACCTTTCTATCAAAATCTCTACATCGTATTTTCGATTATATAATAGCAATACTTTCTCCCTTTATATTAACTATATAGCTATTTAGGTAAGGGAAAGAAAAAATTAATTATCATAATTTTTTAAATAGACAAAAATATTTCAAATTTCAAATGAATTTAATTTAAGTTATCTCTACTGGTATTTCCCTGGTATTTAATATGCCTATTCACATTTAATGCTGTTTATGAAAAAAATATTACATATTTCCTTCAAAGAAATTAGAAGAAATTAGTTGGTGGAGGAGATCCAATCCCATCGAATCGAAAAAAGTTTCCACTAATAATATTTTCAAAATAGTGAATAATTCATAAACTTATTAATATTAATTGCTTTAAAAGTTGTTCATTGATTGATCGAAAATAATAAATAAATCAGAGCCCGGCAACCTATGGCAGGCAACCTATGAATTATGCAAATTTCCTCTCTGAGAAATTTTGTTGTAATTAAAAATCTAGCATTAGTTTTAATGTGTTTTCGTAGTAACGTACTACATGAGCAAACATTTTGTATTATGAAACATAATTCATTATAAGCCCGTATTTAAATTGAGCAAATTTGGTTAAAATTAAAAATTTCAAACTGTAAACCAATAGTCGGGGAGCTGGCGACGAAAACGGGCAAGAGTTTTCTGAAGGCTAGGTTGTATTTTAGTAATGGAAAGATACTCTAGTCAGCACTTCCAGTACCAGCGGAAATAAGCCGGTAAAGTTGTTATATTAATTAGCATCTCTATACTGATTTCTGAAAGCTTAAAATTTGCAGACAACGAGCAAATAGAATATAAAATAGGAATCTAACAGCCAAGAAGCGAAATTTTATTTTGAGCTTTCAGAAAACAGTTTAGAGATCCTAATAGCCTAAATATTACACTTTTACAGGCTTATTCCCGATAAACGCCCCGGAACTGGAAGTGTTGACTCTAGAGCAGGGGTGGGCAAATACTTTTAAGCGCGGGCCAAAATGAAATTTTCAAAATGTCTCCCGGGCCGGAGGACTATACCGCGTACGCTTTCCACACCCGAATGTTTTGGGTGGAGTTTTTCCCTGCCCAAATTTTTTGACAAAAACACTATAAGTATCATTTTAAAGCATTTGGACAAAGAAATTTTACAGTTGATAATAGATAATAGTAATAATAAATTGTCTTACTTGGGCGAACAGGCGAACAATTTGTGCCCAGTAAAATTTGTTCCGTAATTTTTAAAGAAAATGAAAGATTATAATCGAACAGACCTAGTATGTTGCATACATAACTGTAGGGATATGGTTACGGCTGTTCGAAATTATAATACTCTCTATTATTTATATATTTCATTATTTATATGCATACTACGCACACTAATACTGTTGATTTCAACAAAATCGCATAAAAGAGATTTTTCAACGGGCCGGATAAAGTAAGCAAAGGGCCGGATCCGGCCCGCGGGCCGGCTTTTGCCCACCCCTGCTCTAGAGTGTATTTTCATTACTAAAATGCAACCTATTCTGAAAATATTAGCCTTCAGAAAACTCTTGCCCATTTTCATCGCCAGCTCTTGGACTACAAAAACTGAAGTATTGACTTCAAAGAGAGACACTTACTGTATGTTTAAATATTGTAATTTTTGTGTAGTGGGTGTATAAACAATCAACTAATTCATTCTACTCTATCCCTTTTAACCTTGTATTTTGTAAGAGGATTCAATTTAGATTAAATTAACGCTTAAAATGTGAAATTTTAAATCTCAAAAAAATTGTCATGAAAATTATTTCCCCCCTCTTTTACAATCAGGAAATTCCCCGTTTCCTTGCCAGTTACATCCTTCAACTCCGTCTATTAACTTTTCCCCAATGCACTTCGTTTCCCGTCCATTCCTAGAGTTATACAGTAACTGATGTATCAGTGGTTCACATATCAATTTTTCTAATTAGATTTTTTTTAATTAATAAAATTCTATTCAGTCCCAGATACAAAAACAAATTTTTTCCATTGAATTCTAAATATCAACTAAATTCGTTTTTTTTAAATAAAAAATTAAGCGGATTGAAATTCTATGGGGATTATTTCTCGCTCTCATTTGAATCAAATCATATTAAATATGTTTTTTATGATGTGTGTCTTGGGAAAGAATTTATTTATTTATTTGTTTATACAGTATATGAAATTTTTTTGAAGTATTATTTCATTCGCTTCGTTTCATTTTTATAATTATATATTCCCACCTGACTTGACATATTCTCCAAAATATATATCTTGAATCAAATCTGCAACACTCAAACTAGAACTATGAAACAACGCAAAACCAACAAGAATAAAAGCATGATTGTTTTGACGTGACTATCATTGCACTAAAGATGATAGGAACAGATTAACAGAGCCTGTGACAAGCAATCGGTGGGATAATCGGCTCCGGAATTTTATTTATTTTTTACTTATCCCTTTCGAGATAACAGCATATAATTTACATGGAACATCTGAGCATGTGATTCTGACGTCTTCAGGCACCTTACAAAAACTAAAAACTAGAGTATTTTGATGGCATTAAAGTTTTTAAAATAATAATAATAAACTTTATTTGCTATCTAATTTTGCTACAATTTATACATAGAGTATTGATGTAGATGGCTTCGTTGGGACCATGGCTTCAAGTTCTTTTGAACTTCCCATCCATGATGGCTATTGACCGATGCCGTCCATAACTCGTCCTTCTTTTAAGAGGAAAAAAAATTTTTTTAAAAAACCTCTAGACTATTTTTTTAGAAAAGATCGGGAGAAAAGAGAAAAAAAAACAATCAAAAAAGGGACAGGAATACGTTAATTGCGACGTTCTCTTGCTAATAAGATATTCGTGACTTCTGGATTCCAGTGGTTGTCCAATATAGCGAAAAACTTCTTTACTTGATTCTCAACTACATCTACGAGAGCTTCCTCCCCAAGTCCAACTAAAATTATGGAGTTGTTTATCCCTGGCGGAGGGTTGGCAATGTAGCGTAGTGTTTTATTCTCAACTCGCTCAATGAGGGCCACATTAGACTTAGCTGCACGCCCCCACCAAAGAGGTGCACCGTACACCAGACGGGGCCGTACCGCTGCTTTATACACAGCCATTTTGCCAGCCAAATCCAAGGGACTTGAAGGGTTCGTTAAAGGCCAAATAACTCTTGCCGCTTCCCTACCTCTGCTAGCGGCCATTCTCAGGTGCTTGGCAAAATTAAGCCGCCTGTCAAGATATACCCCAAGGTACTTCACAAATGGCTCCCATTTCAAACGTATTCGCCCAAACTTAACGCGCCATTCCAGATGTCTTCTGCGCCTCGAGAATAGGATGGCCTCGGTTTTATCCTTATTGAGGGATAACCGCCAGGTTTCAAAATATGAATTTAAAATGCCAAGATCCTTCGTCAATCCGGAAACCAAGCACCTAATATCACGGTGATGATAAATCAGGGCAGAATCGTCCGCAAACTGGGCCAAGAGTGATCTCTCGGGAATAGGGATATCCGCCGTATACAAGGCGTACAAGATAGGTGAGATTAGCGCCCCCTGTGGAGTCCCAGCATTAATAGGTTTCCAATTAGAGAAGGAATTTTCTACCCTAACTCGAAAAACCCTCGATCTCAAGAAGTCTGCAATTAGAAGACGTAATTTTGAGGCAATCCCAAAGCGCTCCAGTTTCGCCCCAAGTCCTTCGTGCCACACCGAGTCGAAAGCCTTCGCCACGTCAAGCATAACCAGGGCCGCCGGTTTCCGCCCAGCTTTGGCTATATAGCTGACAACTCTGGCTGCTTGTTGTACCGCAGAATGTTGACGCCTGAACCCAAATTGCCAATTAGGCAGGATTCCAAAGCCTTCCACCTGACTTTCCAACCAATTTAAAATGAATCTTTCTGCTAGTTTGGCTAGTACTGGCAATAGAGAAATAGGCCTATAGCTTGTTGGTTCATTAGGCGGCTTCCCTTGTTTATGAATCGGAACTATCTCCCCACATTTCCAGGAACGTGGGAAGTGACTCAGATTCAGGATTGCTTGGAATATCCTTGAGAGAAGTAAAACTGCCTTCCCTGGTAGGCCATGAACAAATACTGGCAAAATTCCATCATAGCCAGGGGCTTTCCGCTTCTTGATTCTTTTGATGGCTAGCCTCACGTCTTTGGGTTTTATCAAGGGGACTGGTGACTCCTCATCAATATGTCTAGGAATCTTGGATAATCCTGCTTGCAAAATATTCGCTGAGGGAACTGGTCTAGTATTTGAGTTTTTAAAATAACTATTAAAGAGAATGAGTATAATTTAAACTAGGAATTTTCAATTTAAAATTCTCGGGTTTATCCAAATGAAATGAATTTTTTTTCTTATGTTGGCACAACTTTTAATTTTTAATTTAATTTTACTATCTCTCAACAGAGAGACGGAGGAGATATTGGCAACGTTTGAAGATATTCACGGCATGTAGGATTTGAACCTGAGTTGTATAGCACCCCTAAATTCATAATCCGCAGCTTATCCGATTAGCCACTAGCCTCCTTACTAACATCAGTGTTAGTTTTATGACAGGAGCATTAGATGCTAATAAGTTACGCTTGTTTACGTTTGCCTTCAAAAATTCATTCTTCGATTTTTGACATCAACCCCATCACACCCGGCTTTTGTAGTTCGCAACTTTTTCATCAAACATTCCACTCATATCGTTCCGCAACAGCCCTATTCACTTGATTTGGCACCGTCTGACTTCTGGATGTTATCGAGACTCAAAAAACCACTTCATAGTCATCGTTTTGACGCAATAGAGAAGATAACAGCGACATAGAAGAATGCCATTGCTTAAATCAAGTACCTCTAACAAATATTATATTTCGAAGATTGATAAATTATAACTAGGGCTGCGCAAAATAATCGATTAATCGATTATCCAACGATTATTTTTCATAATCAATAATCGATTTTTTTTCCATAATCGAACACCCCTAGTTATAACTATATTGTTGCGTGAGGGGCGTAGGCCTACTTTGAAGGAGATGAAATAAATTTTGAAGAATGATTTGAAAAGTCTACTATTTTTCGATCATAGTGATATCATAGTAATATACTATTCTTGAGACAACAGCAGATAATTTAAAGAGGTTATTTGTAATGACGTCAGATGAGGCGGAGGAATGCAAATAAATAGATGCAGATGAGAGACGAACAGAGTTTGATTATCGGACAATCTAATAACAACAAGAGAGCGAGAGAGAGAGGCTGATTGCCAGCCAGATGCATGCATGCATGCATGTATACAAGCATGCACGCGTGTACACATTCCTACCACGTTTGCCATTTTGTTTGGTTGCCTCTCTCTCTCACTCTCTCTCTTTCTCCTATCGCCGTCATTTAGGCTTATGATAGGTGTATATATACATATAAATGTATCTAGGGGTATATGTATATACGGGGCATTCATATAAATAAACACTTCTCTTGTGAATAAAACAACACCATACAGAATTACTCTATTAGCACAGAGAGTAAACACACAATCTCATCTTTTTTAATTTTTTTTTCTTTATAGACCTAATTTAATTTAAAAATGGTGCGAATTAATTTTAGGAAAAATTAAAATTTTATTTAAACTATAAAAAAATGAATAGACCAGTGTATTTTTTTTTTTTGGGTCATTGGGGACCATTTAGGCCTTTTCTCTATTTTTCTAAATTAATTGTTAGTCAATATAATTTAGACTCTTGACTTGTGACTCAAGGGTAGAGCATTTAGCTTCTGGTACATACCAAGGGACAAGGATTCGCATCCCGTCCCAGGCGAGAAATTTATTTTATTTGAATTGGATATCAAACATTTGATAAAAATAGGGACGGGATTTAAATGGCCACTGATGCCGATAAAAATCTTAAAAAAATTTAAAAAAATTTTTTTTATATAATTCGCTAATGTTTATCTGTCGTCTGTCTGTCAGTGACTGACAGACTTTATTTAAGCAAACGAAATTTTATATGCTTAAAGAGGACCTTCTAGGGATTACAGGAAAATTATTTTCATTCCGAAATTCCTATAACTTTTTGATTTATTAATTCCTAAAGTTACAATTTCTCCCATAGGAATTCAGAAACTGTTTTAATAATAGGAATTCACTTTTATTGTTGACGAAATATCGCAACTGTTTTATTTTTATTTCAATTACTACTCAAAAATTTTCGCCCCCATCATTATTTATTTTAGACACTTCTTATCCTAAGATGCTGGGACTGTCACTGATAAGAAATGTATAGAAATGTGTTTCTTTCTTACATTGGAATCTCTGACAAATTTTGATATATATATATAAATTAGTTGAAAAAAAAAATTGTAACAATAATTTTTAGAAAAATTTAAAGGACTTGGTATAGTTGGTAGCGTGCTTGCCTTCTATACCAAGGGTCGCGGGTTCGGATCCCAGGCAGTCAGATGATTTTATTCATTTCCAAATTGCTTAAATAAGAATGTCTGTCTGACCCCAAAAATATATATATATTATAAAAATACGAGTATCGTATAAAGTCTTAAATGGCCTGAGTTGCCGAAAAGACTGTGTGAATGTTAGTGTGAGTGTGAATGGAGAAAAAGTGTGAGTGTTAAAAAAAAGATTTTAAGGATTTTTCCAACTGATCAGATCAGGTAAAAAAGGTTAATTAAAGGCATTTAGGTCACTAGTCACACTTCTCGAGGTTTCTCATATTAAATGATGATCTGAATTTGAGGAAATCTTACCTAAAATCTAATTGTAAATTGTAATTACAATAGTTTTGTAAATTTATTTAGAATTTAAATTGGAATTTGCTCCATAAATTTTAAAAGAGATTTGAACTATAAAATATCTAGTTGTACAGTAGTTTTTTTTTTTTAGTTCAATTAAATTAAACATCCTTGCGGTATTTTAATTCAATTTAATTTCATCATTTTTCAAACAATAGACTACTATTTAAATTTTTTTTATTTAATTTTTGAAAATGATCAGCGACAAAATGTGTTTTAAATAAAAATTTTAAAGCGAATGAATGGAATTTTTTTTTTTGAAAAATCAATGCATGTTTTTACAAAATTTATTTCTTTATTGAAAATTTATCTCATTCATTTTGGATGGATAAAAAATCTTTGTTAATTTTTGTTGATAAAAGAAATAAAAAATATCAAAATATAAAATTTGAAAAATAAATAATAGAGTTAATTTTATTGAGGTGTACGAACTAAACAAAAAGAAAAGGAACGATTTTTCCCATCTCAAAAAGAACTAGGTCATGCTGGAATTAATTATTGTCCACTGTAATTTAAAGTCTAAAAATAAATAGAGTATAATTAAAAAATAAATAAAAATCAAGGTACAAAGGTTATATTATTAGAGACAAGGAATGAATGATATGGATGTTATTTAGAACCCAAAGGAGTTTCTTGCGCCTCTTGAGAATCAATAAAGACCTATTAAGTGCCAAAGGAAAGCAATTAAAATTAAACAGAGAGAGCCAATATGTTGAGATGCAATCACCTTTAGAGGATCAAAACAAATTTTATAGAAATTCCTTTCTGTTAGAATTACAAGAAAATTTGATGTAAAAGAGAGAAAGAGAGAGAGAAGTCTTACAACTTAAAATTTTGCTATTAAATTGATTTAATTAAAATTGTTTAATAATAATTTATAACCCATTCGACGCCACCTAAATATAAATAGAGTCTTCTTGAATTTATCTCTCGTTTTTTTTTTTTTAGAGTAAAATAAACAAGAGTAGAGATCGATTAGAACAAATAATAGTACAGAAAATCAAACTTTTCTAGTCCCATGTGTGGCTGCCTTACTGCCGGAAACTAATCATATCTCGACACAAAAAACCTGGTGGGACAAGCACAGAACACAACTTTCGATTACAGAAGGTAAGAGAAAGTTGTGTGCTGTGCGACCAGTCACATCAGATATTTTTTTATTTTAAGGCACTTAGACCACCTCCAGTTGGACTCTTTGTGTATGTGGGGGGGTAAGATTTTCTCCCACTTTCCTGCCCTAAGAGGGAACTTCGGCAATGTTGAATTTTTTTGCGGCAAGCTGGACTCGAAACCGAGCCAACTTTTCTATAAATGACAAATCTTGACCAAAGAAGTAATTAATGATCCATGTATCCCTTTAAGTAAGTAAATTATTTTGATCAACACTCCTTAAAGAATGGAGGGCTAAAGTTAGGACCGCCGACCCCGCACCGCGGGAATAATAAAGGCGAAGAAAGAAGAAGAAGACTCCTTAAAGTCGATTATAATTTTATACTTAAAAATATGAAATATCTTGAACAGGTTCTGTAATTTCATATTAGAGATTTCCTTAATGCTTTTATAATTCTATATAAGCTTACTAAAATATTAACAATTTAATAAATATTAGTACTGTATTAACGTTAATATATAATACTTAAAAGAGTGACTTCAAATGTAATGTTATTAATATGGCTTGTGATTATCCTACTACACATTAAACCCATAAATATCAAAGAATACTATAATCATAATCCACGCATTATGAGTGACCTGATGTGTTAAATAGTGTAACAACATATCTTTTAATATTATATATTAGCTTTGACTGATTATTATTATTATTTGAAAACCTTCCGGAATCTCGGTTTATTTACTCGGGGTGCTTTTGTGCACGCAGACACACAACACCTCAAACCCAACTTGCCATCTACCGAAAACTCTTGAAATTATGTTCAAAATAATAACGCCGATCACCTGTGTAGAAGGTCGATCCTAGACCACTGCATTAAAGTACTTTGTCTGATGATTTCAAAATAAACCAAGGAATAAATACAGGAATTTACTATTAGGGGTCGTCCACATATTACGTAACGCCTTTTTTGACGATATTCTAGTCCCCACCCCCTGTCATAGTTAGACACATACAAACAAACCCCCTACAAATATTATACCACAACATAGAACTCACCCCCGCCCCCCCCCCCCCCCGCCCTGAAACCGAAATTTACCTTTTTTTTTTTTAGTAAAGTTTCCCTCGTGGCTCAAAAAACACAAATTTTTACTTTCTCTTATTTTCTCTTGCGAAAATCATTTGGACTTTTTTTAGTATGCGAGTATCATCCCATCTTTTCAAACTCAAAAACTTTTATAAATTCAACTTTGAATTGTTATGTCACGCTTAGAGAAACCCCCGGGTCCCCTTGTCACAATTAGTAACGTTTAGGCCAGACCGCTCCCCTCCTAACGCGTTTCGCAATATGTGGACGACCCCTTATTTGGAATGCGAGTCATTTAATTGGTGGTCCTTTAGAGAAACTCACGAACAAATTTTTCCAGGAGGGCAAAAAGTTTTTTTTTTTTAATCATATTAGACTTACGTATTTTAAAGCCTAATAGTTAATTGATAAAAATCATCAAATTTCTATGCCGTACTTCCTTTCCCGCCGCTTTTTTCACGCGATTTGAATATGGAATACAAGAAACGTCCCATAATTCGGTCAAAGTATGCTAGGCGTCGTTAAAACTTAGGCGGACATCATTTTTATTCATTATTATGGAACGGATGGGTAATACGCTTAAGGGTGGCAGGTAGAACTACAGAAACTGAGCGGCACCATAAACTGAAGAAACTGCGCACTTTATCTGTGCAAAAGGCTACACAAAAACCTGCTTAAACTATCCAATTTTCTTAGTTTATCGCTAAGACATGACGTCACACGTGATAAACTGCGCAGTTGAGCGAGTATGGGCCACTTAGAATCTTAAATTTTATCTGATTTTCCATTATTCCTCCTCCTATACCTGGACCCTTTCGCTAAGTTAACTCTTTGAAAAATGGCCTCTCGGCATATTTAGCTAGACACTTGGCGTATGTACCAGGGACGATTTGATTATCTAGTGGTTGCTATTTTGTGTATATGCAAAATAACTGAATGTTCATATTCTTATTTTACCAAAACAAACTGGATTTTGTGCTATTTACAAGAGTGTCACTCTGTAAAGTCTATAAGTTATACGAAAGAATGACGCTAGCAAGAAATCTCCTTTATGATTGGCTGAAGACTTATTAATGGTGATGTTTTTATTATCGCCAAAATTGTCCCTGGAGTAGAACTAATCTTTTTATTTATTATAGGGTAAAATATAATTTCTCTTATGCATTTTCTGATATGAGTGACTTTTCTGACATCCTGTGATGCATTTCAAATTTCTTTATATATCAAATTAAGACGTCATCCGGGATTTAAAGAAAATAATTTGAATTTTGATTTATGGTTTTAGCTTGTCCCTAAAGTTGTTGATAGATTCATTTCATAACCAACCAGCATAAATAATAGTGTTATCATGTTATAGAGGAAGAGGACCGAATACCTATTTAAAAAAAAATTCTTTCTATTTCCGAGTGCGTTTGCAATTGCAACGCCGCATACGTATAACCCGGTTATCAAACGGTAAGCAGCCCAACGCTATTTGCATGTAATTCGTATATAAAGGAAAGAGAGTGGGGGAAGGGGGGGGGTAGGCATTAATGCAAAGTAATATCAGCAGCAGCGGGGCCAGCGACAGCAGTGGCACCTGCCTGTGCCCTTCCTTCCTTTCCTTCGCAAAGGGTTATTGGTTTAGTTGCGAGACGTCACCAACGGAATTTAGAGCAGCAGGCTTCGCGTAGTGGTGGTGGAGGGGAAGGGGGCTCATTAAAAAACAAAACCCGACCTACAGTGTACAGTGTTGACCATTAGTGAAAGAAGAGAGAGAGAGAGAGAGAGAGGCAGAACAATTAGCACAAACAACAAGTTCTAGTTTCACTACATGCACAACTACCTCAATCATCATCCGTTAATAATTAATTGGGAAACTAACGAAATTCAATTATCCCTATATCAATGCATCATCTATTAATCTTTCAAAATTATTCTAACTTATAAAATAAATATATAAAATCGATACACATTTTTTACTTTCTCTTACCTATGTATATAAGAGAGAAAGTATTGGATTTCATGTCAAAAATTCGATGTCGAGATTTTGATGGATTTACACGTTTTGAGGTCCCCTGAATCCCCCGCCTTCGGCGAGCAATTGAAAAATTTTAAAGTTTTAAATTTCCCTCTCTGACTTAAAGTTTAAATTTAATAAGAGGTTAAAAATGAGAAATGCAGTTAAGGTTATTTCTTTATTTGGTTAATTTACACAGCTGAAGTTTCGGTTCTGGGTTTGAACAATCTTCAGAGCTGGCGAAAAGTCATTATGAAAGTGTCATATATTGTTGAAAAATTCTTATATAATAAATATATACACCAGTGTGAGACGACCAGGTACATAAAATTAAAGTTTTAAATTTCCTCCCTGACTCCCTTCCTGCAAATCTGGGCAATCAGCGAGAGAATAGGCACATATACACAGGGACAGGAAGTCAGTGGCTAGAGCATTCATTATATGGTGTTCATTGGATTATAATATAATGTCATAAGCTTATAATTTGTTTGTCAATTGTGCAAATAACATTAAATATAAATTTTTTTAGGACATATTTCATAAAAAAATACTATTAATTATAGCATTTGAAACAATATTCCGTGCTTAACTCAATTTTTAATTTTTTTTGGCGCTTGACACACTATTGCATAACAGGGCCCATATATAGTAATAATATTTTGTCTTCTGAATTTAATTTTTCTTTCTAAAAAATTCATTTCTTCACCCATAAATTAAAATTCTGTATTTGGGTTCAAATTGATGCCTAATTATTGTGTGAAAGGAATTTTTATGAAACTATTTCTTTAAATCATGTGAACGCCTGGGAATTAGGCAACCAGTAGCATTAGCGAAGGGAAGGATAAAGGAGAAAAGAAAGAAGGGACTAGTGGATAACTCCGCCTTTAGTTCCTCCTCTTTCATTCACTATTGTCCACATTGAGCCTTTTCATATTTTTCTATTAGGTGTGAGATAGTAGGCGGGCCTTTACGTCTACTCCCTCCCACTAGGCTTTCCATGTTCCTCTTTCTAGGGAATTTAGAGGAGGGGCTAAGCCACCGCCTATTTATCTCCTTTCTTCTTCTCTTTCGTTTTTCATCTTACGCTTCTGGTTGCCTAACTTTTAGGCTAAAAAAAAAAATACAGAATTTAAAGAGAAACCTTTCTATTTAACCAATCCAATTTGTTGGTATATTAAGTAAAAATAAGCCATCTGGATACCAGATGGCTTAAATAAAATGCCTGGACCCTAATATATATAAATTCATAAATAACGTTATCGTAAATGTCTTATATGGCCTGAGCTGCCGAAAAGACAGTGTGAATGTGTGTGTGAGTGTGAGTGTGAATGAGAAAAAGTGTGAATGTTTAAAAAAAAAAAAAAAGTAAAAATAAAAAGATAGTATAATGAAATGAAATGAATTTTTAAATGATTCACATAACAAGCTTATTGACAAGGTCAATTTTATTATTAATGTTATTAAAAATTAAATTAAATTCCATTGTTTCTCTTCAGCATCTCCAGTCAAAAACTAACTTGTGACTACATTTGTAATTATACTTATTTTAAAACGAATGAGCATTCTGCCTGAGACGCGCACCTTAAGAGTTAAATTTATTTTATTACTAGCCCCTTGTCTATGCCATTTTTGGCGCTGCATATTTCTATGTGAAACCAGAAAGTAAAATAAATATTTTAATATACTGTATTTTCAATGAATTACAACTATTTCACAATACTATCATACAGAACTATTAAAAATATTTAAAGAAATTTTACATAGGGTCTAATTTCATTTTTATTTTCATGAGCTACCTTTGGTCAAATTGTCTAAAGTTATCGACTGTGAATGTATTCAATTTGATAAAAGATCCATATAAATGTCAAAATAATGAGATATGAGAGATTCGAAATTTTTTGAAAGTAGATCATCCCAGAAAAATAAATTTAGAATTGAAAAAAGGACAAACAATTTTTTCTTCTTATATAAAAAGGTCGCCGATATTTATATACAGTATATTTGAATGATAATATTCTCAAGAAATTAATTTTCCCGTCCGCGGAAGATGAGTGGCTGAGAGATATTAATCTCTAGTTAATCGAATCCCCGGGGGCCCTAATTGTCTCTCTTTTGTGTGTGCGTATGGGAGTGAAATGGATTTGGATGTTTAATAGAAGGCTTTGCTTTGTTTGAGTGTGCCCTCATATGGAGTCTCGAGGATTAATTAGATCATCAATGCTGGTATCTGCAAATTGCAATAAGGCGCAGCTTTTATTATGTACCTATCTAGAGCTCTATATTCCTATATACACCTAATATGGTGGAGGATAAATATGTCGTCTATATTTCAGATATGTCACTAAAGCCATTCAGGCATGTATTATATTTTATTTTTTTTGCATAAATGCAAAAAGAGATTATTCTATAATAAGTTAACTTTTAATACATGAAAACATTTCAAAATTTTAATTAATGTTTAAATAAATATTAATATTAAAAGCAAATAGTTTTTTGCTGTACTTATAAACAGAAGGGGATTAGTTTCACCCTTTATTGAGGTTTTTTTTTTTTTTTTTTTTTTAAAAACATTCACACTTTTTTCTCATTCACACTCACACTCACACACACATTCACACAGTCTTTTCGGCAACTCAGGCCATTTAAGACTTTAGACGATAACCGTTATTGATAAATATACATATAGGGGTCCAGGCATTCTTATTTAAGCCATTTGGTATCCAATTGGCTTAAATAAAATCATCGGACTGCCTGGGGTCCGAACCCGCGACGTTTGGTATATGAGGTTAGCACGCTAACCTCTACGCCATGCCCCGAGGGCTTTATTGAGGTTAATTCACAAAGAGAATTCCTATTTCGTATATTAGGTCCTATTTGAGACGTATTAACTGAATTTGACGTAGTCAGCCTAGAGAGTAGCCTTTATTGCAATAAAACTCTTAATCTGTCTGTGAACAAATTATCTTGAGAAAGAAAAGAGGTTGAAATTTTATATTTAAGTTTAGGTACCTCCTTGGGACACGAAGCTTTTGAACAAAATCGGCCTAAGAGTAGTTTTTTTTTTTTTTTTTTTTTCAATTTTCTCTAAATTCTCTCCAACGATTATGATTGATATTCATAAATCAATTATTTTTTAGATGGTCTTTAAAATGTATATTTTCATTAAGCCCATTTTTTATTAAAAAAAAACACTCACACTTTTTTCTCATTCACACTCAACACTCACGCACACATTCACACAGTCTTTTCGGCAACTCAGGCCATATAAGACTTTACGATAACCGTTGTTATTTATCAGGGGCGTATATAGAAATGTTTTTCGGGGGGGGGGGTGAATTCAAAAATTTTTCTGCTGAAAATTTTTTTTTAAAAACTACATTTTTTTTCACACGAAATTTTTTGCAGAACATTTTTTCTTTGGCGGAACCAAAGTTTTCCATCCTGCGGAAAAATTTGTTGCGCTGATGTCTGTATAACCCTATACATGTATATGTGCTTGGGAAATTTCGGGGGGGGGGGGGGCGGGCTCCCTCGGCCCTCCTTATATATGCCCCTGTTATTTATAATATCTATTGGGGGTTCAGGCATTTCTATTTAAGCCATTTGGTATCCAAATGGCTTAAATAAAATCATCGGACTGCCTGGGGTCCGAACTCGCGACGTTCGGTATAGAAGGTAGGCACGCTACCTACTACTCCAAGCCCCGTGGGCATCGGACCATTTTTTTTTTTTTTTTTTTTAACCCCCCTTTTCTCTCTCACCCCCCCCCCCCCCCCCCCCCCCCCCCCCCCTCCCCCCCATTTTTTCATAAATTTTAAAAACGCCCAAACCCCGCGTTTGGGAGGGGCCAACCCCTCCGCCCCGCCCCGAGGGCCATTTAGCCCTTGAAATTGTTTGAAGGACACTTTACTCTTGAATACGTACATCATGGAAAAGATAGGAGAAATGGTTGCCATGGTAACAAAATATAAATATTTACCCATGTTTATAAATTTTACATCTTGAATTTTGATATATCGGCGGAAACTAAATATATCTCGACTTAAAAAAACTGGTGTGACATGCACAGGACACAACTTTCTATTGCTTCTATATATATACAGAGAGAGGAAGTATTAGATTCATGTTAAAAATTCGACATGATAGATATACACGTTTTGAGGACTCCGGAGTCTAAAAAAGTGGTTACCGATGGTAAGAGAAAGTTGTCTGCTGTGCGACCAGTCCCATCAGACTTTTTAAATTTAATATATACTAATCAATATAAATAAATAAAAAAAAAGAAGATTAGAAATAAACTTCTTCAATCGTAACACTAAAACTTAATCAATTGTAAATTTGAGATATTTATTTATTATTATTTTTTTTTTGTTCATCTATCTACCACCAAACCCTGCTCAGAGGGAAAAAAAGCAATAAAAAAAAAAATAAATAAATAAACGATACTTAGAAGAAGAGGGAAAATCGTTTTTGATCAAATAAATGATATTAGATATTTTCTGCTCACATTTTCTATATATTGACTCTAGTTAAACCTGAGAGAGGAAATAAACGGTAGGCTCCCTCTCACTTATGATTGGGTCCATCCTCCAGTATCTTCTCTCCACTTAAACATTTTTTATACGATACGTTACACGAATAATGTTCAATGTTTTCCTTTCTCTATAGCTATAAATCTTTTCACTCTCATTCCGTACAAAAAATAAAATATAATCAAATAAGCTATAAAGAAAATATCAATTGGCTTAGTGTGGCTATGAACTATTTATTTATTTTAGATGGCTAATTGAAGAGAGGAAAAAATTTAAGAAGAAAGAAGCCTATTATTTCATTAGGCTATATTTCTTGCAAATCCTTGTTAACGTTTTGGTTCTCATTTGAACTAATATCGAAGCTAAAATTATAGAATATTACAGAATAGTTAGTTCCCTCTACTAATGGTTCCAATTAGAACCGAAACGTCATTAAGGGCTTGAAATATATATAATAAATTAATTTTTTTCTTCAAAATAATTCTCTCTAACTGCTACTTATTCCAACATTTACAATGTTCAAAAACGGCAATAATCTCAAAAGGATGTTAATGAAGTGGTTTCTTAAAAGAGAGAGAAAATAATGGGCCTAACTGATATGATTCTGGAAATATCAATGAAAATATACAAAATTTATCAAGTAGTTTGAAAAAAAAAAAAAAAAAAAAAAAAATGAATGGCTTAGTGATAATTACCAGGAACAGGTAGATGTAGGCAGCCAGCAAAGAATAAAAACTTTATTTAAATATCGCCGACGTTTTGGGAACGCATCGCTCCCATCTTCAGGACCTACTCAACGAGAGTTACAGTAAATGCCTGGGCTGTATTTTTTTGTTAAATGGGTCCGAAACATCAGCACTGGATACACATGCCCACACCAGGGACACACAGGGATACACACGCCCGCACACACACAGTAGATCGAAAGTGAACAGAAGAAAAATGTATGTCCCTGGTGTGGACGTGTATATCCCTGTGTGTATCTATGCGATTGGATGATGTTAAGCATAAAGGTTCACTATGCAGTCCTGCTGCGGGAGTGTGGATCCCTCGATCATTTTTAATCATTTTTACTCGGAAACCTATTTATGAATTAATTTTGACTCATTTTTCATGTATCAATTTGGACGATGTTATGCATAAAGGAACCAAACGCCATTATGATTGAAATTGAGATAAGATCGTCATCTAGTAGGGAATTTAAATCACAACATTATTACTCTGTGCACTTATTTGTGTAAAACAAGGAAAAAACTCATTGCCATTGGGTTTGTTTTCGATTATGAAAATAAAATGCCATTTATCTTGGATTTAGGCTAATGGCGCTTGGTTCCTTTATGCATAACATCGTCTATTTATCGTAAGTCTTTTGTCATGTTTTTTTAAAAATCGCATGTAAAAATTAATTGTAATATGTCTGTTTATCACGAAATAGTGGGCCCTGAAGTTAGACCAATATAACGAATATATTTATATAAACTGTAGGCTATACAAACAGTGTTAACTAACACAAACATATTAATAACAAAAACACACTTGTTCATAATACAACACTAACAAACGAATTTAAAGACGGTCATTTAAAAATTACAAAAGATCTAAAAAATTAACTGGAAAGCCAACCAAAATTATATTTATGAAAAATTTTATTCTAAAAGAAAGTTTCACCCTCACCAAAGCTATTATTATAGCAAGAACTGTTAACATTTCTATTCTACTGCCTATAAATGGACCTCAGAATGATCTCTGCTGTTGACATTGAACACAATAGATGTTTCTGTTTTACATTTGTATTTTTTTCTCCCCCCTTTGTGGGCATTGGAACACAAATCCTTCACAATAAAGATATTATCTCAAGAAAGATATCTCCCAAGAGTGCTAATAAAAAAATTATAAATTGTATATTTAGTCTTGGAAATATTCTCGTGTTGGCCACATTATAATACTGTATAATATACAGTTTATGAATATCCAAATACACAGTATATTCGTATGATATTTATGGTATATTTTTTTTACTTAATAAATCAGTTTATGAAATAATTTTTTACAAACTGGGTATTTTAAAATTCAAACACGAAATTCATATTGTTTTTTTACAGTTTACTCCTCAAATTTTGTTTTCCTGAGAAATTTAAGGGGGTTCAGGAGCGACGTCTAAACGTACTTTAAAAAAAAACTAGATAAGGAATTTTTCAATGCGGTTTTTTTTTTAAATGAATTAAATTCATAAGAGATTATTGGGACATCGAGCTATAATTATTTTAATGATTATTAAATAATTATCGTAATTAATTTTTTTTGTTATCAAGCAAATACAAAAAAACAATCAGTCCCAATAATCTTTAATTTTTTTTAAATTTAAAAATGAATTTATTGTTATTATTAATCACATATTAATTAAGAAATTTTTAAAATAAGCTTAGATGATTTATTTAAAAATTAACTGGCAAATTAGTTCAGTATTCTTGCAATAGATGGCAGGCTAGTCTAACAGCTGATCACCTAATAGCGTATATCTGTGTCTATTTATATATTTTTGACGTGACAATTATGCTTTTATAAAAGATACATAATATATAATAACATTTATAAAATATTTATTGTTAAAAGATCAATGAAAATCAACCAAATGCATTAAATATTATTAGCTACCATGGTGACATCTCTTGGCTAATTTTCGAATTACGTGTTTTGGGCATACTTTTTATGACACACTACGCCATCTTATCGGGAAAAACATGCGTAACCACTTCGCTCCTGCCCGGCCTTAATTTAACAACTTTTCATACGATTTTATAATAAATAAATATTTTAATTTTAAAAAACGTGTTGACAGAAAAATGAAATGAAATTTAATAAATTGCAGGAAATGAAGGATTTAGGTGATTATAGAATTGGATAGAGAGATGTGAAATTATACGTATTCTAGTAGATATAATAATGAGAGTTTGATTTTAATCAAAACTAATCGATTTATTAGTGGATGGAGAGGATGAAGAAGGAATCTATTAGAATCCCGTAGAGAGAGCACTTAAAGCCTTTCGATCTATTATTAATGATTCAATTACTATATAACTATATTCCCTGGAATTTATTTGATAAAGATGGAGGAATATTGACCAGAGAGAGAGATGGAGTTATGAAACTTCTTCTTTTTCTCTTTCCCTTCATTAGCCATTCCAGGCGAGTCTTTTTTAATGACCGATGTTCGATGAATTATGTAACGACCGTCTTTCATCCATTGAATTAATAAGAATTATGAATCAGCTCAAGATACAAAGTTTTGCGCCTCTAGCTGATTGGTGGGAATTTTTTTTTCTTTTTTTTATTCTCTCGCCCCGTTTTGAAAAGGTGAATATTTGCGATCTATTTAAGACAATTTGGGAAAAATATTTAATTTAATAATGCAACCAGGGATGGGCATGAACGCAATCATTTTGAATCGAAATTCCTAGATCCAATATGAACTACGATTTGGATTCGGATTGAATAAAAAATCTGGTGTGACTGGTCGCACAGCACACAACTTTATCTTACACTGTGCTTGTTTTTTGTTTCGAGATATATTTAGTTGCCCTTAGCACCTAAGTTCCAAAATTGACCACACGGTTCATAGATCGCGCCGAGCTACGAATACTTCCACATCAGGTGAATTCAAACATTTTTCACGAAAGATTTCATTGATATACTTTTTAAAGATAATCAAAAAAAAATAGTTGATTTATGAATTTTAACCAAAATCGTGAGAGTGAATTTTGAGAAAATCGAAAAAATTGAAAAAGTACATCAGTAAAGTACTAGTACATTTTGGCCGATTTTGTTCAAAAACTTATTACCCCTTGGGGGGGGGGGGTGCCTAACTCAAATATAAAATTTCAACCTCGTAGCTCTTTTAGTTCCTGAGATATTTTGTTCACAGACAGATAGACCAATTTTTTGGGCTCAGAGGACTTCAAAACATGTAGCTATACCATCAAAATCTCGACATCGAATTTTTGACATGATCACAATATTTTCTTTCTCTATTTATTTCATATACCAGGGTATAGTGTAAGAGAAAGTAAAAATTTGTTAATTAACTTAACTATCCAAGAACGCCTTAAAAAAATCTGGTGTGACAAGCACAGAACACAACTTTCGAATACCGAATATTGTGTGCTGTGAGTCCAGTCACACCAGATTTTTTATTAGATGTGAGCCTCTGAATTAGATTACTTAGTGAGTATGACGTGCTTTTAATCTTTTAGGCGAAATTTTTTTGTATATTTTCTTCCCGTTGAATGCAGAGAATATCAAAGTAAAGAAAAAAGCTCGGCTCTATTTAAGCACAAGAGTGCAGTAGAGTGGATAAAAGCTACTAATAGGCTCCATTTCAAAGATCTTCTAAAACAAGTGTGTTCAATATCATGCTTCAATTTTTATTTTAAATACAAATGGTAACAATTTCAAAGAGACTTAAAAAGAAAACACTCATAGGGCCGGTTGCATCAGTCAGGATGAGTTTGTTGACTTTCGGCTAAATGGCTTATTTTTGTAGTGCAGAAACCCACTTCAGTTTTATTTTTTGTTATTTTTCTTTAGATTCAACTTCTTTTATCAATAAAATGATGAGATGTCGTATATTTTACAATATGTAATAGGCTAGGGCCGCTTGCAACAGATCTCGTTGCCATTTTGCTACCAAATAACCTAACTTTTGAATAATTTCAGCTAGATATATGGTGAATTAGAGCCAAGGTCTCTGTTAAGTTAGCTGAGGCCCAAAGTTGTGTTTAAGATTTAACTAAGGGGTGATATTAGCAACAGAAGCATCCTAACTTCACGAATATATATGACAGATGCAATCTGCAATCTATCGCTTTTTTGTTATTATTCATTTTATTGACATATATGGCCAGGTGTTGAAGTTGATTATTTGAATATTTTCTAATATCCAAACTGGTACTATGTTCGAGGCTTGGCAACTCCTTCTGGCGAGATATTCTCTATAATGAATGTATTGTGCCCAACTCCGACACATAAACAATATGAAAGACTGAAGTTTTCAAGAAACGTCTCGGTAAGTGTTGAAATTCGGAGGCTTCATTTTTTTGGCTACTCCTGCTCCTCTTCCTTTTGCATGAATCAACAGCCACGGACTTCATTGGTTGATCAAAATTAAGTATACAAATTAAACACTAGGTTATTTGTTTCAGGGGTTTTATTAAGTATACAATTAATAATATTATTAATAATAATTAATGTTAATTTTATAATTAATAAAACCTTTGAAACAAATAACCTAGTATTTAATTTGTATACTTATTTTTAATTTACAAAATGTTTCAACGAGAACCTATGGTTAAATTTTAATTTAAATGATGTAGTGGCATGGGCGTAACTAGGGTTGGGGGGACATGGGAACAGTCATCCTCCGGAGAGACCCAATATTGTCTCAATTTTTCTTGAGACAGGAGCCTTCTGGGGGAAGAGGGGGGGGGGGGGAGAAACGAGACGAATTTTTAGTTGTTTCATAGATGGGTCCAGAGAGAAAAGTAATAAAAATTTAAATACAAAAATTTTTATTAATTTTTTTCCCATAGTTCTTTTATAATATCAGAGAGAAAGAGAGTGAGAGAAAGTCATTTTTCAATCTTTCTTAATAAACGATGAAATTCCATCGAAGGTAAGGTTAGGAATTTATTCCTCCATCCATCCCTCTCGCATTTCCCTTTTTGGAACACCGAACACGCACGCATATGGAAAGTTATGACCGGGTGTCAAATTTAGGTCATTTTGGGGATGAGAGGATGGATGGGTTAGCCACTTAGCAAATCACCCGACCGTCCCGGTCTCGTTCTCTCTCTTCCCCTCTCTCTAAAGCTAATTAATTAATATTAATCGATCCCCCTCTCTCTCGCTCGCTGGGTGTTCATTCATCATCTGGTCACATGGACAACAAACATGAGAAACTTGTCTACT
This sequence comes from Euborellia annulipes, assembly GCA_023213315.1. Lineage (NCBI taxonomy): Eukaryota > Metazoa > Arthropoda > Insecta > Dermaptera > Anisolabididae > Euborellia > Euborellia annulipes. The sequence continues at coordinate 24,567 of JAKCPI010026386.1, read as the reverse complement.
GTTATCAAAATGGAAATATCTCTCTTTGTACGTGTTATATATAACACTTTAATACAAACAACTATTATATATAACTGTTCAAATGTCTATATTTAATTATAAACATTTTTTAATTCATTTGTACTCTATTTCCTATGATATTGTTAAGATTTTTAGTGTACAAGAAGCGAGAGGCAGTGGCGCATTAAAGTAATAAGGATTTATCACATTTTATTCAAATTAGAATTGATAAAGAACATTAATATGATTAAAATCATAATATTAATATTTTTTCTGGCCCCACCTGGGACCTCTAGTAATGGAGAATGTCATCGCCATATTTTACATTATGGTCACCGCTTTTACTTTCTCTTACCTCTATTTATGTTAATATATATAAAGAGAGAAAGTATTGGATTCATGTCGAGATTTTGATAGAAATACAGATGTGTGTCTGTGAATAAAATATCTCAACAACGATAAGAGCTATGTGGTTGAAATTTTATATTTAAGTTAGGCAACCCATGTGGCGTGAAAATAAGTTTTTAAACAAAATCGCCCGAAGAATATTAGTACTTTACTGATGTCCTTTTTCAGTTTTTTTCTATTTTCTCAAAATTCGCTCTAGCGATTTTGATTAAAATTCATAAATCAATTATTTTTTTAGATGCTCTTTAAAATGTATATTCTCATTTTGCTCTCAAAATTGTTTGAAGACCACTTTACTCTTATATTTCATAGGAAAATTAAGAGAAATGGTTGCCATTGTAACAAAATAAATTTAAAAAAAAATATCTTACAATATTATTTTTGCGCTCTATGAAAATTTTTGTTCCCCCAAATAGATCACGAATCTCCCCCTCCCCCTCTTCCCCCTCCCGTTCAATGGTTTCCCGCTTTTTTACTAATGTTAAAATCTGGTCATCATACGGTATTTGATTAATTTGCCCAAAGATGTTAGGCTGTTTCAATTAAAAATTACAAAAAAATAGAAATAAAAGGCGGCCTTATTAGTTTTAATAGAAACAAAAAGTTTGGGGTACACCACATGTTACGTAACGCGTTAGGGGAGGGGTCTGGACAAAACCTAACTAATTGTGACATGGGGGACCCGGGGGTTATGACATAACAATTCAAAGTTGAATTTATAAAATTGTTTGGAAAAAAAAAGATAAAATGATATGAATTTTGTATAAGAAATTTATTTTTTTTTTTTTTGGGGGGGGGTAGTTCTATGTTGTGACTTAATATTTGAAGGGGGTTTGTTTGTATGTGGCTAACTGTGAAATGGGAGGAGGGGGTCATAAAATGCGTTACGTAATATGTGGACGACCACCTTCGAAAAAAAATTCTCTAAATTTTTCACTTTTCTCTAAATGCTCTTTGAATTTGTGTTGGAAGATGGAAAAGGGAAGGATGTGTAAAAGGGTAGGAGACTTAGGGTTGGTTAGAACCGCAAAGCAAAGCCCTCTCCCATCACCATTAACAACATTAACATTGAATTTATTAAAGCCTCCATTTGTTTCTTAAATGTCTTCACATACACACACACACACACACACACACATACATGCATACATACATTTATTTCATAACCAGAATTTCTAACCAAAATAATCTCATCTTATCTAGAATTTAAACTTAATTAATACTAACCTCAACTGAGAGAGAGGGAAATGTTTTAGCAACAATTTATGAAACTTTCTTCTCTCTCTCTCTCACTCTCTCAGTTTTAAAAACTTTATAAAAAAAAAAAAAATATAGATTAACTCATTTTGAAATTTTACTCGAGGTTTTTTTGGCTGTTTTAGTGAGTTGAGAAAAAAAAAAGAATTAATGTTTAGCTTGCTACTATTTTGTGGTAAATAACATCCTTTAGGGATTTTTTTTCGTAAACATTTATCAAGTTGGGAAACTAAATAAAAATAAAATAGAAAAAAAAAATCCTCAAAAAAAAAAAAACTCTATTGAGAAGAGAAAAATTATTTGTTAATTTGACAAATATTTTAATTAAGTAACTTTTATTTTCTTGAGGCGGAGTCAAAAAAAAAATCTTCAATACCTTTGGCAGCGAAATTTCTATATATAATAATTGAGTGTTCTGTCTTCTTCCGTCTTCCTCTGTCTGTTCTGTCTCTGTCTTCCTCTTTCTTCACGCTCTGTTTGACCAACTTCCCATTGGAATTTTGAAACGAAATTTTGCAGTCTTATAGAGGGCTTATAGAGAGTCCGAAAAATACTGGTCCCAAAATTCCTATAACTTTTCGAGTTATTAATTCCTAAAGTTACGATTTCTCCCATAGGAAATGTACAGCGAATATTTTTGTATTCTTTTCATTTGTGTATTCCATGAATGTAAACAAATCCTCAAGAAGCACTGATTGGAATAGTGTAATAATAATTTTTTTTCATAATTAAGAAAGGCGAGGGTCCCCCGGCGCCCGAGCCCTGGGGGGTGGGGGCCCCCGCGAGCAGCCCCGAGCGATTTTATTAAAAGCATACTAGGCTTGACGTTTTGGCCCAGTACCTAGGCCATCTTCAGAGCCTGTTGGCGAGAATACAATTTTAGCGACACACATTTGCATAAACGGAGTGATTAAGAGTCCGACCTTATCCTCTTTTGCTATCAACTTATTTTAAAATTTCACTTGTAGACTGTTTTTACTTTCTCTTACCTCTATATAGGTATATGTTAATATATAGGTATAGAGAGAAAGTATTGGATTCATGTCAAAAATTCGATGTCGAGATTTGATGGATATACACGTTTTGAGGTCCCCTGAATCCAAAAAAGTGGTTTTCGCGACATGGTCTGTCTGTGTGTCTGTGAACAAAATATCTCAACAACGAAGAGCTACGAGGTTGAAATTTTATATTTAAGTTAGCCACCCCCATGGGACGTGACAGGAAGCTTTTGAACAAAATCGGCCAAAGAGTATTAGTACTTTACTGACCCCTGTACTTTTTCAGTTTTTTCCGATTTTCTCAAAATTCGCTCCAACGATTTTGATTAAAGCTCTTTAAAATGTATATTTTCATTTTGCCCTTGTAATCTTATGAAGACCTCTTTACTCTTACACATCATAGGAAAAAATAGGAGAAATGGTTGCTATGGTAATCAAATATAAATTTTTTCCCCTACTTATAAATTTTACATCTTAAATTCAAATGTACTGTACCTGTCGGTAGCCCTCAGGCATGGTGTAGTTGGTAGCGTTCTTGTCATCTATACCAAGGGTCACGGGTTCAGAACCCAGACAGAGACAAGTTCGTGTTCGAATCCAGACGACGCGGTATAAACATCTCTATAAAATTATCTTAAACGACATTCGTGTTGACTGACTTAGAGCGTTTGAAAACCACCAAGTATTTCAAACAAAGCTCTAACTAATTATTCAATTAAATTCATTTTAATTTATTTTAACGCAGTGAAATATTCATTAAATATTTTATTTTTATTATTATAAAAATAAATAAATATTTTATTTAACCTTTTTTTCATAAATAGAAAACTACACTGACTCTAATAAATTGGAATAAAAATGGAGCAGAGAGCAGAATTTCTGTATGATTAAAATATTAAAATTTCTACATTATACAAATATTTTAATGCATTTTTGTTATTATATATTAATAAATAATTTTATCCGAATAATAGAAAAACTTTCTATTATGTGATCCATTCATATAATAGAATGCCTAAATAATGAACAACATTTGTTTTTAACATTCTATAGCTTTTCATTAAAATACTAACGAAAATATCCATAAATATTCTGAGAGTAACAATTAAGTACGTATTATCATAAATTGCTTTAATAATCTACAAGCTAAGATAAATTACAAATCGATTTAGCTTTCCTTATAAAATCTATGTATACCTTTTCTTGTTTGAGTAATAATTGTTTAATTTGCACTCACCCAGGACTGTAGATTTAACAATAGGTAGATTTAGGGGGGACGTAGATAAATTATCCGATTGCTATAGCCAGGGTCGTTCCTGGCGGGCGAGCTCTCCGTGTCAGCACGGAGGCGCGCGCCTTCCAAAGGGCGGCTGAGATCCAAATTCATAGCGCGTTTCTCGTGCTTGTGGTCCCGGGTTCGCTTCCCGGCCCAAGTGAGAAGAATTTCAATTTTATTGGCTACCAATCATTTGAAATAATTAGGGATGATCCAGTGGCATAATTACATTGATTGGCTCCCCCAGGTACAAGAAGTCGCCCCCCCCCAAAAAAAAAAAAAAAATTGTCAATAGGCCTAAAGAATTCCAAAAATTTAAATAGGCCTACCTTATATAATTTTAAAAAATATTTAACAAATACATTTTTTTTTATCTAAATTATAGGCTATACAAAATTTTTTTTTTGTGCGGCCGGGTGTCGACGACCTTTGAATTGCCGCACCACCCTCAATGCGAGATCAGCGGGAGTGTTATTTGCGCCACAGGGATGAACTCTAAATGGCCTTAGATGAAAGACCTTAAAACAAACAAAATTAAAATATTAAAAACCCAAAGGACGAGAGACGCCTTCCAAACGGGAAATCCATAGGGCGCCGATATAGGCTAACCAAAAAAGAACGTGCAGTCATCCTTCCTTTTGTTGCAAAATTTAAGTGACTTTTCTCACTTTTGACAGAATGTCACACCAGATTTTCCCTATAAATTTTATTTTTTTTATTATATTGTAAAGCTACCAATTTTTTGAAAATCAATATAGATGTAATCACTTGAAATTTTTTTTTTGCACATTTTAGGTGTTGGAGGGGGGGGGCGAATTATCTTCAGTACAAGAAACAGATGTTTTGCAAATCGTTACTTTCTCCCATCCAATATGACATATTCCATGAATGCAATTTTTATAAAAAAAAAATGAATTGCATTCATGCAAGCAAGGGCGGATACAAGGGGGAGTAAAGGGGGTAATTACCCCCCTGAGATTTGAAAAAAATACTTTTTTTCGAAAAAAAAAAAATGTATTTTTAATGTAAAATTTTAAAAATTAATACTTAAAAATTTGATTTGTATTTACATTATGGCAAACAAGTACAAAAGCCAGTCACTCCAGATTACCCCTCCCCCCCCCGAGAAACACCTCTGGATCCGCCACTGCATGCAAGTTATTTTGTCAAATGGATGGAAGAAATTGACGATTTGCAAAACATCTGTTGATTGTACTGAGGATGATTCCATATCACTGGGGTCGAAATATTTACAAATAAATGGATAATAGGCATAACTATTTATTTTTAGATTTAATATTTTATTTTCCTTACTGCCATCTACAAACAATTCAAGATTTTTATGCTTTTTTTAAGCTCTTTTTTCTATATTTTTGTGCTGTCTTTTGTCCGGGTTTTATTTATTACGTATTAGAATCGGTTACATTTACAGATTAACTAATCTGCTAATTGTATTCATCTGCAACTCTAATTATTTTATTTATTTAAAAACACAATGATGTTGTTGGTTATCGTTTGTAATTTTGGAAGGGATTAACCAAGAGACGGGTAATCCATCACGGAATCGAAATATATTAACCAAACCAAATTTTTTGATAACCAAATGCATCAGTACATTTCAAAAATAAAATAAAATCTAAATTGAATCCTACATAAAGTAACACTAACAAAAGTAATTTTCTAATTTTTTTTTATAAATAGATAGATAGATAAATAGAATAAAAATATTACCTTTTGAGTGATTACATGTGATTCAAACCATAATTTAAATAACGTTTAGGATTCATAAATGAATTATTTTTTAGATGATCATCTCAACTCTTATCATTTAAGAGTTAAAAGTTTTGTGCTGTGCGGCCATCGCACCATTTTAAAGTTCAATTAATAAATTTACTAAATAATATAAATAAATAAAACTTTAAAAGCATCTCCATATATTTAAATAATAATTTTTCATGTTAACTTTTAAAAGTTAATTATAGAAATTTATTATTTAAACAGGAAGATAAATTATTTCATTTTATCTTGTTTAAAGTTAAATTTTCTTTATGAATGTGTTTATATAAATAATTTCTCCCCCATATGGCTAATACTGTATTATTGATTTGTTGAGTTGTCTCGCGATTTTTTACTTTTTTTTTCTTATCTTATTTTTATCTTTCTCCTTAAATATATTATTTTGGAAATCTTTTCCCGCCCCTCTAAATATACAATATATAAAATATAATTGTATTTTATTCTGGCAAATTCTTACTATCTCTCCTTCATATCCGTTTTTTTATTTTTATTTTCCCTTCTCTTTTCCTCCTCTTCTTCTGTTTTAATATATAATAAAGTTTTTCATTTCTTAGATGACACCGAGGTCATAACATAAAATACATTTCAAATATTTTGTATTTAATGATTTTATGGAATTTGTTTTTCTTTTCTTTTTTACGAGGAACAGATTTGAGAAAAAGAATACCGGGTGTCTCTGAAAGCTTTGTATGTCTTAAAAATAAAAAGAAATTATAGCCTAGTTAGAGAAATTCATAAAATACTGTATATTGCTTATAGATCTACTGGTTAGAAGTATGCTGCCATCGGTGGCCCGTGACCCTAGCCACGGAAGCATCGTTTCGACTTTATTTTTCCCACCCCCCCCTAATAAGGGCTTCTCCTTGGCTATTTAATTTTAATTATTTAAAAGATAGTTAAATTTTATTTTATTAATTTTTAGAATTTTTTATTTTTATAAATCACTAAATGAGTATCTCCATTAGGGGTATGACTCAATGAACTTTTGCCTATTAATGACTAAAACGACGTTTATTCCATGAAACTATTAAAAAAGGTCACACACAAACCTCTTTAAAATTTTAGGTTGACTAGTCGCAGTCTTGTACCCCTGCATTAAACGATTGTTGGATGGAAGATACAAATCTTGAAGATTGGCTTTTAGTCACCGAAACGTAGACATAAAAAATAAATTTTTTTTTATTTTTTTCCTTATATTTCAATGGATTGCAGTCAAATTTAGATTCAAATAATTTTAATCAATTCCATTTAACGAAATATTAGTCTAATATTTAATAATAAAACAAAAAAAAATTAAAATTCATTCAGAAGAGATATTAGAATTCCCAACGGGTCTCTCTCTCTCTCTTTCCCTCTCAAGGTAAACTTTTCGAATTGAAAGTTGTAAAAGTTCAAAGTTGAATTTTTTTTCCTCTCTCTCTTTTTTTCTTTTCACTGATTTTGTCCCCAAAGCGAATTTATGACTACAATTTTAAGGTGCTTATATTCATGCTATATGTATCAAGCGATAGGCTATGAGTTATCTTTTTAGTAGGTCTCATTAAAAGACACAATTCCAGGAAATATTTTTGATATTTATTTACCTCTATCTCGTTGACAATGTCAAATTTAAGAAATATTTTTTCACCTCTACGAGAATTCACCGATTTAAAAAGAAAATAACACAAATTCATAGACGGTGGCTCGAGAAAGGCGATCTAAGAAAAAAAATCAAAGATGATATTTTCTTATAGAATAGAATGTTTTTCCAATTTATTATTTACAAAATAATCATAGTCTTTTCAACTTTTTCTTAGAAGGGGTGTACTTTTGAAAAGCGTTGACCACCTCCCTTTGACAACTCTCTCAGGCTATTTAGAATTCGTTTTATAAATTAATTGGTAGTCAATATGATTTAAATCAATTTTATCCCTTAGCTCTTTGAAGCGTGATCTTTAACTCTGATCCTACAAAGGTAGGATTGAATCATTAAAAAAAATCTACTGTGACTAGTCGCACATCCCACAAATTTTTCTTACCTTCGGTAATCGAAAGTTGTGTTCTGTGCTTGTCACACCAGATTTTTGTGACGACATATATTTAATTACCAACAGTGCGGTACATTCGATTTTCAAGATGTAAAATTTATAAGAATGGGAAAATATTTATATTTTGATACCATGGCAACCATTTCTTTTATCCTTCCCATGAAGTACAAGAATGCCCCCGGGTTTGGCGTAGTAGGTAGCGTGCCTACCTCCTATACCAAACGTCGCGGGTTCGGACCCAGGCAGTCCGATGATTTTATTTAAGCCATTTGGATACCAGATGGCTTAAATAGAAATGCCTGACCCCACAATTGATATATTCTCTACAACGGTTATCGTCAAAGTCTTAAATGGCCTAAGTTGCCGAAAAGACTGTATGAATGTGTGTGGAATGTGAGTGTGAATGAGAAAAAAGTGTGAATGTTTTAAAAAAAAAAAGTACAAGAATAAAGTGGTCTTCAGAAGATTTCAATTGCAAAATGAGAATATACATTTTAAAGAACATCTAAAAAATAGTTGATTTATGAATTTAAAAAAAAATCGTTGGAGATAATTTTGAGGAAATCGAAAAAAACTGAAAAAGTACATCAGTAAATTAAAATGCAAGTACTTTTTGGCCGATTTTGATCAAAACCTTATTTTCAAGTCCTATGTTGGTGTCTAACTTAAATATAAAATTTCAATCTCCTACCTCAATTCCTTCATGCTTTAAATTGAACCAAGATACACACACACACACAAAGGCACACAGACAGACCATGTCGCGAAAACCACTTTTTTGGATTCAGGGGCCTCAAAATGTGTATATCCATCAAAATCTCGACATCGAATTTTTGACATGAATGCAATACATTCTATATAAAAGCCTATATGTATATTAACATATACAAATAGGTAAGAGAAAGTAAAAAAAGGAATGCATGCCCATTAACAACCAACATGTTCGTGCATTTTCATCGAAAGAAATAAAAAAAAAAAAACACAAAAAAAAACAATTATCAAAAATTCGCTCAAGCCACCACGTTCCTCCTACTAGTTATGTATAAGACTAATCTTTTTTTAATATACCTTAAATAATTGATCCTATTATTTATTAGTAATTAAATAAAATCCTTTATTTATTTATTTATTTATCTTTTAAATTGAAAAGCATTTGATTATCCGATCTAGATTCGATATATAATAGAAAGAAGAGATTTTAAGTCTCTGTTGCGCTTCTTTATCACACCAAACAAAAAGAATTTTTTTTTTTTACAATTAGGGGATTTATTTCATGGATGTGAAGAGAGATAAGAAGAGAAGTGCGCGCGTATCGACTTTTGTTACTTCAAATGGAAGAATAGTAGAGAAAAGAGTAGGAGGGGGGAAGGCAGCGTAAGGGAAGTAGTTAATCGAATTAAAAACCGCAAATGAATTTTGCAATTAAAAGACTTTCTTTCTTCGGGAAAACGAAAAAGAAAAAATATAATATAAGAAAATGTTTGAAAACAAACTTTAACATTTTTTTTTTGTTTAATAATGCTTAAGGAAAGCTTTTAAGTACAAAAAAGGTCTATTAATTAAAAATTTTAAAGAAATTATAATTACCTAAGAATATAATTTTAGTGTGGTTTCAGCAGAGTCGTAGTTATAGGAAATAATTATAAAAACAATCTCATTTGTAAGATGAGAATAAAACTGAATAAGAGTGGCAAACTCATATGATGACTCCTGAGATCCAAATTTTAACTATGCTAGGGCCACATCAAAATTTGTAAAATTCCTCCCACGGGTACTACTTCGGTAATCGAAAGTTGTGTTCTGTGCTTGTTACGCCAGATTTTTTGTGTCGAGATATATTTAGTTTTTGACATTAGGGTACATTCAAAATTCAAGATGTAAGATTTATAAGTATGGGAAAATATTTATATTTTATTAGCATAACAACCATTTCTCCTATCTTTTCTATGGAGTACAAGAGCAAAGTGGTCTTCAGAAGATTTCAATGGCAAAATAAAAATATATAATGTAAAGAGCATCTAAAAAATAATTGATTTTTGAATTTTAATCAAAATCGTTGGAGCGAATTTTGAAAAAATAAAAAAAAAACTGAAAAAGTGCATCAGTAAAGTACTAGTACTCTTTGGCCGATTTTGATTAAAAGCTTATTTTCACACCTAAATATATATATAGGGCTATATACCAAATAATATAAAATTTCAACAATTTTTGTGAGAAAGTAAAAAGCAATAGGGCCTATATGATATATATGTAGATTTACTTTCTCTTACTCATATGTGCTAATATATAGAAAAGAAAGTATTGCATTCATGTCAAAAATTTAATGTCAAGATTTTTATAGAAATACCCGTTTTGAGGTTCCCTGAGTTCAAAAAAGTAAGGAAATGAGGCATGAGATTGAAATTTTATATTTAAGTTAACTACCCCACTGAAGCGCTAAAAGAAACCTTTAAATAAAATCGGCCAAAGTACTTTTTTTCGATTTTCTCAAAAATCGCTTTAACGATTTTTACTAAAATTCATAAAGATAGGAGAAATGTTTGCCATCGAAACAAAATACCCTTCTGTAAGAGAAAGTTGTGTACTGTGCTTGTCACACCAGATTTTTTGTGACGAAATATATTTAGTTTCCCATAGCACCTTAGTACCAAACATGACCATTTGCATTTCATAAGTAATAAAAGAGTAAAGTGTGCTTTAAAAGATTTCAAGGGCAAATATAGGCCTACATTTTAAAGAGCATCTAACAAATAATTTATATTTGAATTTTAATCAAAATCGTTGGAGCGAATTTTGAGAAAAAAAAAAAAAAAAAACTGAAAAAGTACATCAGTAAAGAACTAGTACTTTTTGGCCGATTTTGTTCAAAAGCGTAATTTCAGTGTCCGGGAGGGTACCTAACCTAAATATAAAATTTCATTCCAGTAGCTCAATTCCTTAAAATCGTTACACACACATACACACAGACTCAGGGGACCTGTATTTCCATTAAAATCTCGACATCTAATTTTTGACATGATTCTCTCTATATTATAGCTAAGAGAAAGTAAAAAGGCGAGCCCGAGACAGTTGGAGGGGATGGGCCAAGGAGGCACCGCGGCTTCTCTCTTAATATAAATCAACCCCCTCCCCCTAGGGAGCAAATCCTGATTGCGCCACTGCACAAATCACACCAATAACAAGTAATTTCTATTAAAACAAATCTTATCTGGTAGTTAATAAAGATTTTTTATTTTAATTTGGTTCAATCGTGAGGAATTTCTTTCGTCGCCATTCCTCTTTCTAATATTTCACACCTGATTTGACAGGAGCGAAATCGAGGCTTCACTTTATAGAAAGATATTTATCGTCACCACCGAAAGTGACGACTGTCTCGTCTCGCCACCTTTTGCGCCCTTCTCTTTTTTTTTACAACCTCTCTAATTGCCATTTTATTTATTTATTTATCACTTCCTTCTCTTTCACTCACTCTTATCAATTTTCTTTAACGTTCTCAATTAGAGGTGAACTCTAATTTATGATTGAGATAACAAATTAAAAAGACTTTAAAGGGCAAAATAAATAGATATCGGCCCTGAGGTAATGATTTAGAAAAAGAAGAATTCACAAATATAAATAAAAAAACAAAATTAGATCGCGCGAATTGAAGAGCAATTAATTTAAATAAATACACTTTATGCCAAAATGGTTGTCAAAAGACAATTTGAGTTAAAGAAAAAAAAAATCCAGCCAAGTTGTGATGGATTAAATTTGGATTCTGCAACCCGATCTCTCTCGATTGTGGACCTTAGTTCGTCCGGCCTAAGTACACTCAGATTATCGAATGAAGTTTCGAGGGTATTCAAAATCAGTCATCTCAAAGCATTTGGAAAAGTAAACAAGACCTTCATTCTATAGACATTGATTGAGGGAATATTTCAAGAAAAGAAATATTCCAGTTAAGAAAAGTAAATCACGATAATAGAAAAAAAACTTTTAATAAAATTTAAAAAATCTGTCCCTTTCCAAGTAGAGGTACAAATAAATTAATTTAATCAAATAAATATACCAGCAGTTTATTAAAGCCATTTCATTTTCATTGGAATAAAGCAGTTTCTGTTTCTCCACAATGAACTTAAACTTCCCAGCTAGCAGAGACCCGTCAAAATGACGTCGGAAACTGGTCAGAGACTGACCAGAAATGACGTTATGTTTGACGACAAAATGACCTAAAAATCACGGACTAATGTCACAGACCGATGACGACATTTTAAAACGTCAAAAAAACGTGTGTTCCGTGACTTTTTTTGACCTTTTTATAACCTGATAATTAAAAAAAATGAGAAACAAATTCACATATAAAATTAAATTGTATTGTATTAATAATATAATTATAAAGCACATTATTTTAGCAAATAAATACATCTCTTCTCTATCCATATAAATGACAAAATTTTTTTTTTTTTTTTTTTTATTTGAGGGAAAAGCCTAAATTATGGCATAAAAACCCTCAATAGCCTACAAAAAAAATCATTCCCCGTTTATTTACCCCTGGTGCATCGTGCACGGAGGCACGCACCAACCCCAAGTACCGGTATCTAGCTCGAGAGCCATCAACCCGGTTCCAATTTTGGGAGTGAGAGGGCCTTCACCTCTCTACTCCCCAAAAATCAGTCCCTGACGGGACTGGTCTCATCAGCCTCTATCATCCCTCAATAAATGACAAAAATAGGAAAGTTGAAATTTAATATATATATGACTAATTATAAAATAATAATTGAGAGATTTAATTATTCAATTTTTAATTTTAATTAGTACCTATATCGATATTTTATTTTAATACTTTTGTAAAAACGCGATTTTCTATACACTATTATATAAAAGACAATGTTACAGACTATAGCCATTACAGGATCATCATTAGTTATAAATTCAACAGCAATAAAAGACATGACTTCATTAACTGCCACCATAGAAAATAGACTGTCACTAACTGAACCGGTACGATCCTTTGTGTGTGCTAACAGTTGCGCATGCGCGAAATGTATGTGCATGCGCGAAATGTGTGCGCATGCGTATTAAAATAAAAATATGGAGGTAAGAGAAAGTAATAATAAGTGTCGTGATCGGTACCTGATCGGTACGTCTTTATAATGTGATATTTTGCACGTTTTAAAGACGTTACAAAAAACACGTTTTATTTTAGGTTTTAATTAGTCATTTGACGTCTTTTGACCAGTTATGACCAATTTCGGACGTCATTTTGACGAGGTTCTGCTAGCTGGGTTCTGAAGCCAACGAAAATTAATTTTTAGTTATAAATCTGGACGAATTATGTGTCATAATCAGACGGGATTTTACCCCTCTATCATTTTATATTGTAAGCTTATAAATATTTTTCAAGATTTATTCATTATTCATTGATTCTGCTATTAATATTCAATTAAATGTATGTGCCTTGAGTTTATTGATTTTACCACATAAATTAATTATAGTTAAATATTTTTCGAGATCTATATAGGTTTGAATAAGATAATAGTATTCAAAATACCTCGATTCCCCTGGCTCTGTTCCGGGAGCTAAATGTTCATTCAAATCACCAGCAAAAAAATATAATTGATTGTAAATGTCCGTAAGGAAGATCAATTTATTCTATGGATCGAAGGACAAAAAATAAATAATTTTGGGTATTGTCAGTTTAAATGTAGATATTTTCTTGAACTGGGTATGATTCAATCTCACTGGAATCTGAAATTGATAATACGCAAAATTATTTAATTTTTGACCGGCCTCAGGGATCTTAGTCCTTAGAAATAAATTTAAAAAATATAATTACTGTATAAGCTCTGGGACCCTTGTGGGTACGACAGGTATGTTAGCCAAAAAACCTGGTGTGGTGGTCGCACGGAACACAACAAGGTATAAAATTTATAAACATAGGAAAATATTTATATTTTTATAACAAATTGTGGCTGTTAAAAAAAAATTTTTTTTTTTTTTAAAAAAATTTTTTTTTTTTTTTTCTCCTTTTTTTTATAATCCCAAAATATTTATTTTTTTTGCCCCTTTTTTTTTTTTTTCCTAAGAAGGAAAGTGTAAAGATTTTAATGGCAAAATGAGAATATACTTTTTAAAGAGCATCTAAAAAATAATTGTGATTTTTGAATTTTAATCAAAATCGTTGGAGCGAATATTGAGAAAATTGAACAAACTGAAAAAGTACATCAATAAAGTACTAGTACTCTTTGACCAATTTTGTTCAAAAGCTTCGTATCACGTCTCAGGGAAGTGCCTAACTTAAATATAAAATTTCAACCTCCTAGCTCTTTTTGTACTTGAGATATTTTGTTCACATGTTGCGAAAACCACATTTTTGGATTCAGAAGACCTTAAAACGTGTATATCCATCAAAATCTCGAAGCCCAATGAATCCAATACTTTCTATATATAGAGATTACATATATATAGAGGCAAGAGAAACTGAAAATGAAAAAAACAATACGGTACACGAACTGCCAAATACGACTTGCGTGGGCTTTAATACGCATATAAGTTTAATACATAAAAGATCGAACGAATCAAAATTGGAGAATCCTTAGGAATTTCTCTCGGAGAAAAATAATTATTACTCAAAAGATAAGTTGATTTTTTTTTTTTTTTTTTTTTTTGTAAACAAGCTAATATAATTCCTTTTTCTCTCTTGCTCTTATTTCTATATTGGATTGGCTGATAGAATTTTAAAACTGAGAGAAGAGAAGTAAATCGTGGTTGCGATCCACGTATTCATTCAAAAGCTGGGAGCCTCTAAGCGAAAGCTTGCATAAATTATATTTAGAGCTTTTCTTTTCATTGATAAAATTAGACAAAGTAGAAGAGTGACTGGAAATGATGATCCAATCACTGCTTGGCAAATTCTAAGGGTAATTAGCCTATTTTTTGTTGAAAAGAACGTCTCGGTTGGTCCTATTTTATTTTTTTCTTTTTCTCGAGCGATACCCAGCTCGTTTTTATATGTGGCCCGAAAAGCAAACTGAACACAAATATATATATATATATATATATATATATATATATAGGGCCTATATATAAATATAAGCTTAAGTATTAAAAATTATAAATAAAAATATTTTTACTACAAAATTACTAGCATAAATGGAGTGTAAAAATGCCAGGTTTAGCTCGGGTAACTCGTGGTCGCCATCCACGTATTTACAAGATGTCCAAAATTATCCAAAATTATAAAATGATTTTAAGGTAACTGAAATTTGAATTATTTTGACATCTGAAGAGAGAGAATAAATTTTGATGATCAACTCAATCAATTTCTTTAACGCATTTCTTCTTAATTTAATTCTCTTCAATTTTCATTCAGGAAAAATATTCATATTGTTTGTAGATGGCCGTAAGGATGAACAATTTAATTATAAGGACAGTCGGCCAAAATAATAATACGCAAAAGTATTTATTTTTAGGCCGACGGTCCTTATAATTAAATTTAAATATTCTTATTATTTTTGAGATTTTTTTTTAATATTAAGACCTTGACATTTCATTTAAAAAATGTAAGATTTTGGTATATTGATAATTTATTTTTTATGCCAATTATTTTTTAATTGTAAAATATTCTATTAAATAATAAGGATAATGAAAATTTGAAAATTTAAGAGTAGTGTTGAATAAAGAAGTTTAATTGCTTTTGTATTTTAATAAGATTTTTGAAGTATATTTGCGTTTATTAATTAACATTAACTCGTAACTAGGTAACATGCCAACTTAGATATTTTGAATAAAACTTGAGATCAAGGTTTTACCTAAAATTTCATTTTTATATTTGGTGCGAAATATCGAGCTCTGAAAATGAGAGATGAAAAGTCGAAATATTCGATCTTGTTTTAGTGTCTTTGAGGTTTCTACTTTTTATTATTAAAAACTTGTGATTATTCAATGCGAGAATTTTTTTAATTTTATAAATTCTTCATCATTTAATAACAT
The DNA here is from genome assembly GCA_023213315.1 of Euborellia annulipes. Classification (NCBI taxonomy): domain Eukaryota; kingdom Metazoa; phylum Arthropoda; class Insecta; order Dermaptera; family Anisolabididae; genus Euborellia; species Euborellia annulipes. Next base: position 8,833 of record JAKCPI010026386.1, on the reverse strand, counting down.
ATTTTTATTTCATCAGGACTCTTCAAGAACACGTAGGTATTATAAAAATAAAAAAATTAACACAAAAAAAATTAATACAAAAAAATTATCTTAATGAAATAAATAAATAGATGATCTGTTTAAATAATCAAAATGAATCTATTTTATTTTTACGGATGTATATCACCTTGTTTTATTTCACTAAATTACTCCTCACCCATAATCTGAATCAAGTAAAAATTTAATTGATGAAAAATAATCGAATTTTTATTTTTCACTTTTATAAAATAAATTTTTTATATTTGAAAAATATTCGAGTCATTTAATTTAATCTGTCCTTTTATTCGGAAGATTTTATAACAAGTAAAATTTAAAAAAAAAATAATAACTTTGATTAAGTAAAAGCAAAAGAAATTCAATCTCGTATCGTTGTTGAACTCACCGGGTAGAGCGAGGACGCTGACAACAAATAAGAGCCGAAGGAGTAGAAGCAACATCGCGTTGTCGGTGTTATTGCTGTGCCGGGCCGGAGGCGTCCTCCAGGTCCGGCACATCGCGGCACAAAAAAAACCAAAACAATGTCACCACAACAACCACTTAAGACGGGAGGGGGGCAGCACTAAATCCCGTTCAGGCAGCTGCAACTGTTGCGACGGTGGCACGAAGCGATCTGAGCGCACGCAAAATAACCACCCGTCGACGTCCTCCGCTCCCTACGGGGGGGGGGTGGGTACTATCGCGCCTGCGCTCGCTTGTGGAAAGCATCCCCCCTCCCCTATCGTACTTCTTAGTTTCATCTTTGCGAGAAAAAAATAAATAATTGGCAAGAAACTTATTAAAATTAATTAATAATGTTTCTCTCTTATTAGCGTCATTAGGGGCTGATTTTGTTTTTTATGAATAATGGATTGATTGGCACCTTTGAGAGACTAAGAAAAGCTTTTATATGGAACTTTGGAAGAGTAGAGGGATGCATGATAATAAATTAAAATTTTATTTTAAAATGTAAACTTTATCAGTGAGATTTTAAAAATAGTGTTAATGAAGTGAGTGGGCCCGGACTAAAAAATTTCAAAAGCTGCAAAGATGTCTCACTAATCTGAATATATAATAAATTTTTTATTTCATATTTAATCATGAGATAAGATAAAAAAAAATTCAATTTTGGATAAGTAAACAGGAGAAGAAAAATCAGCAGCTATTTGAATTTCATTTTATTATTCCCTTCACGTTGACGTTTCGATCCCGGTTTTGCTCATCCTCAGGACAGATGTGTGTTACATATGTGTATCTTCTTTTTCTTTCGTCGCCTTAATCCCGAGGTGCGGGGTCGGCGGTTCTGTTTGTAACGCATAGACTCCCAAACTACTGGACCAATTTTAATGGAGTTTTTTTTTAATGGGTAGAGTCCGGGGTGGTTTTAAGCTATCATTATATCAAATTAGAGGTAGGGGATTCCCCTTTTTAGAGGCTCACAAATCCTCCATAGGAAAGCATTGGGAAATAGGTTCTAACTCGCTTTACCAAAAATATATTAATCAAATCTTTAGGTTGTAAATAATTGAAAAATGGTATTCCAACAAAATATGATTGGATAATCCTCTATTAGATTAATGATATAAAAGAGGATGCAGCCAATAATAAAAGCATCTATTTTGTTAACACTCTTTATTTAGGAACGTTTCAGCTATGATCAACAAAGCCTTCATCATAGCCGAAACGTTCCTAAATAGTGTTAACAAAATAGATGCTTTTATTATTGGCTGCATCCTCTTTTTATATCATTAATCTAATTATACAACAGCCACAATTCGTTATATATATAATCCTCTATTATCTTTTTAAACAGTTTTTTGCCTCTCCTGAAAAATCTTAAAATTAACATCTCATGCACAAGGTAGATAAATTCTTGGTGCATAAGATTTTAATTGGAAGACTGGTTCACACTAAAATAATCAAATTTTAAAATATGGACATGTGGCCTTTCTGCAGTAAGCGATCCATTTATTATTCAATCCTTCCCAAGTTAATAAACATAATTAAAGTTTTATGTTGATTTGATCATTAGAACTAAATACAGCTTAAAAGAAAGATCTAATAATCAAAATAATTATGTTTCCTAATATTTTTAATATAAAATCTATATAAGAAGCTTCTAAATCTGGGAACGCCTGCAAGTAGGCAACCAGAGGGGTCGCCCAGAGCCAGAGCCCAAGCCCCGCCCCTTTCCCAACTAGAGCTACCCACCACTCATACACCCACCCATACGGAGAGAGTGGCACAGGGCCGGATCTAGGGGGGGGGGGGCAGTGGGTGCATGTGCCCCGGGCGGCAGATAACAGGGGGGCGGCAATTAAAGAAAGATTTACTAAAAAAAGGTAAAATGATATGAATTTTGTATAGAAAATTTTAAGGAGGGGGCGGCAAATTAAATTTTGCCCCCCCCCCCTAAAAAATCTCGTAGTTCCGGCCCTGGATTAATTTTAATCAAAATCGTTAAAGGCGAATTTTTGAAAATTGTAAAAAACTAATTAAGGTGCTCGTCTCGAGGTGCTACTTTCAGAGTTTCCAGCGGCCACAAAAAAAGCTATCGACCTCAATTTTTTTTTTTTTTTTTTTAATTAAAGCTATTTAAAATATCTACAACTTATAGAAGCCCTTTTTTTTGATTTTCGAAAAAAAAAATATGAGGAATGACTTCCCCGAGACTTTCTCGTATATTCTTTTGGAATTACGTCTGGGTGTGTGTGTGAACACAATTGCTTAAAAACCAAAGCAGCTAGATAGATGAAATTTGGTATATGCTCCTTACACTAAAATTGTAGATTTCTATCAACTTTTGGAGTAAATACGTCACTTGGAAGTAGTACTTTACTTAAAAAGTTTTTTCCAAAATTTTGAAATTTTCAATTTTTTTGTTATATTATGATAAAATGCCCTATTTTAAAAAGTTTTTATTCTTTGACATTTTTACGAAAACTGAATAGTTTTTGAAATAATCACAGAAGAAATAGAAAATTTTCGTTAATTTTGATAAAAAATCAAAACAAAATCATACAGGTGTCATTAAAAAAAGGGTAAATATAAACAAATGAATTTGTTTCACAAATTCATTTCTCTCTTCTCCTTCATTCATAAACTAAACTCGATAGAACAGTCACAGATTTTTACTCGCAGACTTTACCATTATAAAATATCTCACCTACTTATCATAATATATATTGTTATAAAATCGACCAACTATGTTAAATATAGGTGAAATATGGAAATTAAAATTTATATTGACAACCCTAATGGTAAATACTCACCTAATTTACATAAGTCTGTACGCATTTTCTTAATGACCATTATGTATTGTTCTATATTAATATCTCTGAAGATGGCCCTAAACAGGACCGAAACGTCAGCAATGAGGGTTTAATAAAAGAAAAGAAAACTAGCTGCTCTCTCTTTTTATTATCCTTCTACTACATCAACTACACAGCTATAAAAAAAAACCTTAATATTAAATGGCTTTAGTTCCTGAAAAAAGCCTTAACAAAAAATTTTATAAATTGTTTTCATATGTTAAAATAAGAGAATGTAAAAAATAATTAATTAAAAATTGCTTGTAATCTAAAGTTAAAAAATCTGGGGTGATTTAGTTTTCCAGGAATCGTGTCACATGAACTCTTGCGCCGGCGAGCGAGCTGTTCACCTCCTCTAATTTCCAAAGATAATTTTTTTTTTTGACTTTTTTTAATTAATTTTTAAAGATAATTAAAAAAAAGTAGATAAAAAATAATTTCTAACATTATTTGGATGGTTAAGGCTTTTTATATGAGTTTATTTCTAAGCGTTGTGATGGTTATAGTTATATTAGTTGATGAATGTAGCTACATTCCGCTACTTCGGTAATCGAAAGTTGTGTACTGTGCTTGTCACACCAGATTTTTTGTGTCGACATATATTTAGTTCCCGACAGTGCGGAACATTTGAATATTTGTATTGCAAAATATTTATATTTTGTTACCATGGTAACCATTTCTCCTAGCTTTCCTCTGGAGTACAAGAGTAAAGTGGTCTTCAGAAGATTTCAATGACAAAATGGGAATATACATTTTAAAGAGAATCTAAAAAATAATTGATTTTTCAATTTAAAAAAAAAATCGTTGGACCGAATTTTGAGAAAATCGAAAAAAACTGAAAAAGTGCATCAGTAAAGTACTAGTATTTTTTGGTCGATTTTGTTCAAAAGCTTCGTGTCACGTCCCATGGCTAGGAGGTTGAAATTGTATATTTAAGTTAGGCACCCCGCCTAACTTTCGATTTTGTTTGTGTCTCAGAATGTGTGTCTGTGAACAAAATTTCTCAACAACGATAAGAGATAAGTTGAAATTTTTTTATTATTTTATTATTATCATTCATTATTATATTATATATTATTTATTTTAGTTAGGCACCCCCCTGAGGCGTGAAAATAATATTTTAGACAAAATCCGCCAAAGAGTACTAGTACTTTACCGATACACTTTTTTAGTTTTTTTTTTCGATTTTCTCAAAATTCGCTCCAACGATTTTGATTAAATTTCATAAATCAATTATTTTTTAGATGCTCTTTAAAAAATGTATATTCTCATTTTGCTCTAAAAATTGTGGAAAAATAGTTGCTATGGTAACACAATATAAATATTTTCCCATGTTTATAAATTTTCATCTTGAATTTTAATAATATCATGCCTTTGTATTTAACTAAATATACAAAGAACACAACTTTCTCTTACCAAAAGTAAGAGAAAGTTGTGTGCTGAGACGTACACCAGAATTTTTTTAAATTTATATCTCTTTTACCAAGTCGAGCAGTTTTTCAAAAGGTAAAAATCTTTTTTGGATAAAAAATAGCAAAAAACTTCCATGGAGGCGAATTAGAGGAAATAAAAGCAAGTATTATTTTATAAGAAAGATGGCATTAAAGTCACCATCCTTTGAATTGAAACTTTAAATTCACAAGGGTTTCAATTAAGATCCTAAAGACATTTTTTTAGAATAAATGCAAAGGTAAAATTTTCCTAGCTCTGATTTGATCAATTTTGTATTTTTCATTTTTCATGTGAAATTTTAGTTTGAACATTTTTTTGACACTCTTGGATTTATGTTTTGATTTTTCTATTGTTTGTCTAGCCACACAATTTCTCTTTTATTTTGAAAGATTTTCTCTTAATTTAATCAATAAGATACAAGCTTTCAAGGCCCCCCGGAGGATGACTAGTCCCATGGCTCCTCCTAGCCAAATTCCCTAGTCATCTCCTATCTTACGACTATAATATAATATTACACGTTTAAATATAATCGTGACAATAGCTGTTTTAAACTCGAGACAGATGGTAAGTAAAATTAAGATGGATGAGGGGGGGGGCTCTAGAAAAAACATATTCTCAAAAGGGGTGGTCAACAAAATAAGGTTGAGAAACTATTCTATGCTCGAGATTGGAGCCTTGATTTTAGTCAACCAAACCAATATTTTTAAAATATATAAATAAATTATTATTTTTTAATGCAACTGAAAGGGAAAAGCTACTTTTAAGACAACTCTTCTGACGGCTAAGCATTTTGGTTGCCTAAGCTCAAGGTTCCACTCTCGAACACATCAGGCACTTGTGACGTTGACTGTACGATAATATAATAATCTGTTATGAGAATTCAGGCTAGGACATACCCTTAATTTTGAGAAGACATCACTTAAGCCTTGTACCCGCCCCCCCCCCCATTACATAATGTAATGTCAGTATGACAATGTTGCCATTTTATTTTATATTTGTTTATATTAGCTGCTGCCCTTTCTTCGTAATCTGCATCCAGCGAGTTTACTTTTTATTTCTCAACTCTTATTCCTTCTACTAAAAGTTTTATTTCTAACTATCTAATTCGAACAATTCCTATTTACCGTCGAGTGCCTGCCAAGTCATTTCTAAGGATTAAAAAAATTCTAGTCTTGTATCTTTAATTTAACAGAAGGAGATGAATCTCATAACAAGTAGAAAAATTTAAACAAAAAGAGTAGGACATATAACATTTGATTATAAATTTGCTCTATTCATAATTTATATAAACGGAAATTTAATTAGTAAATTATTGAGAAAAATTTGTGTAAAAATACTAAAAATTTAACTTGTCTGTGACGTCGGTACTCTTTTATTTTTCAATAACACATTTTGTATTGAATTAATTACTATAATTCAGCCGATCTCGGAATTTTATAACTATCATCCCCACTAAAGGGCATGTAGAAAAATTTGCCAGCAAATATTTGATCCAAGGATTGTTTAATAAAATCCAAACGACTTGCCGAGACTAAATAAACAAGGAGGTAGCTATATAGGGTAGCACATTGGGTATTCTGGATTAAATTTTAAAATGAAACACAGTAAATAATTATTTAACTGATTTATAAAGTAGACATGTTCAGATTAATTATGGAATAAGATGTTGGCATGCCATATCCAAGTTGCCTCACGAATATTGCGTTGAATTCCTGTTTTTAATTTAGCTCATGGGTAGCCAACCGAAATGGCCATTTAAATGCGTCATAACTCCTCGGGCCGAATATAAAATTATATATCTTCATATTATATTTGGTGTCCAATTGGCTTAAATAAAATCATCGGACTGCCTGGGATCCGAACCCTCGACCCTGGGTATACAAGGTAGGCGCGCTGCCAACTACTCCAAGCCCGAGGGCATCGTTTATTGTTACCGTATTGTATTGTTTGTGATTTATTTATTAGCATAGATCTTGTTGGACTCTAAAAAATCTTATAGTCGCAAAAGTTTTAAATAAATATTCATCGGATTTCCAGTGCTGTCAGAAACTAAATACCGGTATATGTAGACACAGAAAATCTGGTATGACAAGTACAGACAGCTTTGAATTACCTTCACACCAGATTTTTCCTATTAGCTTACGCCAGAGGTGTCAATCTGGCCGCATGTGTCCCGCGGAGCGATTTTTTTGGTCTCTGATTATCTGAAATAAAATGAAAGCAGGATAATATTTTACTTCAAAATTAGCATTTATAATTATTAACATTAAATTCATTTAATTTGTAAATGTGGCCCGAGTGAGTCTCACCAGTTGCGTGAAAAGAACTGTGTATTAATTAGGTTTGACACACCTGCGTTACAGTAACAAATCATAAACTGGAAACAGAAATCCAACGCGTCACTCCTGAAATTAAGTCAACTAAATTGTAAAGTCTTGTAAAAAATTTGAGTATGCAAGTAAAGCTATATCCAGTAGCGTAACTAGGTGGGGGCGAGGGGGAGAGGGGGGGGGGCCCGCCCCAGGCGCATCGAGCCCTTGGCGCCCCTCGAAACCGGCATAGGCGCCCTACGGCCTCTAAGATATATGGACCCTGTTATGCAATGGTGTGTAAAAGACCAAACATCGAGTTTTGAGAAAATCAACACTAAAGTTTTTTGTTTACATTGGATTCTATATAATTTTTCTTGTCAATTGTGCAAGTAACATTAAATATAAATTTTTTTAGGACATATTTCATAAAAAATACTATTAATTAAAGCATTTGAAACAATATTCAGTGCTTAATTCAATTTTGAATTTAATTTTTTACTTTCTCTTATCTCTACATAAATGTTAATATCAGTAGCGTATCCAGGTGGGGGCGAAGGGGGTCCCCCCGCCCCCCCGCCCCAGGAGCATTAAGCTGCTTTTTCCCAAAATTTACGACTTTTTTTTTGAAATTTCATAATAAATTCGTTTTATATCACAAATCCGGAAAAAAATTACAAAAAAAAGCCCGAACGAGATTCGAATACTAAAAAAAAAAAAGGTCGAACGAAAAACGGCGCCCCTGTTGAGCTTCGCCCCCTCCGCCCTCAAAGGCTAGTTACGCCGCTGGCTATATCATAATCTCATCAGGTTTATTACTTTATTAATCAATAAGACAATCATTGACTCTTTCATTTGAAAATTAAATTCGGATTATCTGATGATATACTTATAATATTAATAGCGAATCATCATAATCAGGCTCCTTTAGTTAAGAATTTAAAAATTTAAATTTGCTTTTGTTGATGTTGTTGAGAAACATTGGCCCGTAGAGAATATTCATTTTTTGATATGCAAATTAACTTTTTAATCAGAGAGTGGTTATTAAAGTCACCGTTAAGTTTTTTATTTAAGAAAAATCTGGAAATAAAAATAAAGTACTCACTTTCTTTCTCTCTTGATTATAATAATTTTCCTTTTAAAATGTTATCTTTTTTATACTCGTAGTATAATAATAATAATATCTTTATATAAAAAAAAAGGGAAAAGATTTTCTTTTTAAATTCAAAATCAGCAAATTTTTTTAATGATAATTACGCAGAGGAGTGGGGGTTATTTAAATAATGATTCGTCCAATCAGCCCGAGAGATTTTATTTTATTTTTTTAAATAATCCGAATGGTTAAATGAAGTCTGGACATTCACAATATTTTTTTTTAATCAGAGAGAGAGAGAGAGAATGTATATTAAAGGGAGAAAGAAAGAGGGAAGGGTCTATTATATTTAAAGAAAGAAAGAAAAAGAGGGGATGAAGCTGTTGTCTGGATTGGCCTTTAGCCCAACCCTCCCCCCCCTCCTCCCCCCTTACTCTTTCTCTCTCTCTCTCTCTCTCTCTCAATCTTTGCCAATTATTTCCAGAATATCATTATCACCTCGGATGGTCATTTGCCATCCCTTCGATCTTCTTCGATTAGATTTCACCCGAAAGAATTTCCATTTGAATTCTTTTAGCCCTTTTTTTAATTAAATAATATTCTACTAACCTCATCATACTATTGTATCATTTATGTAGCCTGAATGAGGAATA
>JAKCPI010026385.1:0-12862 GCA_023213315.1 Euborellia annulipes | reverse complement strand
TAAGTTAGGCACTCCTCTGGCACGTGACACGAAGCTTTAGAACAAATTCGGCTAAAGAGTACTAGTACTTTACTGATGTACTTTTTCAGTTTTTTTCGATTTTATCAAAATTCGCTTCAACGATTTTGCTTAAAATTCATAAATCAATTATTTTTTCACATACTCTTTAAAATTTATATTCTCATTTTGTCCTTGGAATCTTTTGAAGCACACTTTACTGTCGAACATCATAGGAAGGTTTTTCTAATTCACACTCACATACACACAGTCACATTTTCGGCAACTTAGGCCATTTAAGACTTTGACAATAACCGTTATGAATATATATTATTTGGGGTCCAGGCATTCTTATTTAGCCATTTGGTATCCAAATGCCTTAAATAAAATCATCGGACTGCCTGGGGTCCGAACCCGCGACGTTCGGCATACGAGGTTAGCACTCTAACCCCTACACCAAGCCCCGAGGGCTCCCATGTTTATAAATTTTATATCTTGAATTCAAAACCCTCGGGGGCTTGGTGTAGCGTGCTAACCTCGTATACCAAAAGTCGCGGGTTCGGGCCCCAGGCTGTCCGATGATTTTATTTATGCCATTTGGATACCAAATGGCTTAAATAAGAATGCCTGGACCCCAAATATGTATATTAATCACTAACGGATATTGTAAAAGTCTTATATGACCTGAGTTGCCAAAAAGACTGTGTGAATGAGAAAAAAGTCTGAGTGTTTAAAAAAAAAATCTTAATTTCAAATATATCGGTGGAAACTAAATATATCTCGACACATAAAAAATCTGGCGTGACAAGCACAGAACACAACTTTCGATTACCGAAGGTAAGAGAAAGTTGTGTGCTGTACGACCAGTCACACCAGATTTTTCCCTTTTTCTTACCTATACATGTCCGGGGCAAGTATAAGGGGGGGGGGGGGGGTTAAAGGGTAAAGGGCCAGTCAAAAAAAAAAAAAAAAATTTCAAACGATACCTCTGCTTGCCCTGACCATAAATTTGTGGCAAAATTTTAATTATATCTATAAATAAATACTAAAATCGAAGCGTGACTCGCATACGTAGATAAGGATGGAGGTTTCAGATTAATTATTAACTATTTTTTTGTGTATATCTTGTAAATTTAAGATAAAATTTGAACCTAGAATTTAATTTATTATTATTGACTAATGAGAATATATAATTTTTCTCTCTCTACATCAATCTTATCATCTAGAGAGAGAATAAACTAATAATAAGATGCATTAACGTGAAATTATCTACATTTTTATTAGTAATTAAATTTCGAAGTAGATGTGAAAGAGAAAAAGAGAGAGAGATAATAAAACAAGTTGAAAAAAAAAAATAAATAAGAGTAATATAAAATGAAATTATCTAAAAAGAAGAGTAATGTATTAGAATGGTTGAACGGAAATATAAAATTTTAATGATTTAAGTAAAACATTCCAGGTTGAGAAATAAAATAAAATTTAGATAAATGAAACATTAAAGATGATGGATTTAAATCAGAGTGAATGTAGACTATGCTCAGGTCACGAATGCCACTGGAATGGAGCCCTTCCCCCCCCCCACCCCCCTCTTGGCTACCTACCGCTAGCTACGCCCACTTAAAGTTCAATACCTATTAGATAAAATGCTACGACTCTCCCAAACTTTCTTCAATCGCGGGGGGAATTTTTTTTTTTCTTTCAACTTTCACCCCCTTTGAAATAAATTGGGTCAAGGAATAATTGTGTTTAGATGTCTACAAACACTAATTTGTGGGTGAGAAAGAAAGTCAGTCAATCGATTCAGAATAAAAATGATTAATTTGTACAAGAATGGGCGGATCTTGAAAAGATTCGGTTTGAGAACAAATCGGTTAACGAGAGGTGCGGATCTTCTCAAAGACAAATTTTCATTTTACCAATTTTTTTTTTTTTTTTTTTTTAGTAAATTTTTCCTTCTTAGCTCAAATCACTCAATTTTTTCTTGATCCGAATATCGTTTAACCTTTTTTTTTTTGACGGGCCCTTTAACCCCCCTCCCTCCCCCTTATACTCGCCCCTGATAGGTATAGGTAAGAAAAGATCTATGTAATCTTTGTATTTTACCAAATGGCTTAAATAGAAATGCCTGGACCCCCAAATGATATTTTCATGAAATAACGGTTATCGTCAAGTCTTATATGACCTAAGTTGCCGAAAAGACTGTGTCAATGTGAATGTGAATGAGAAAAAAGTGTGAATGTTTAAAAAAAAATAAATTCTTAGCATTTATATATTCTATGGATGTAAACAAATCCTCAAGCAGGCACTGGATTGGAATAGTAATAAAAATTTTCTTTTCGTAATTAAGATGGCGGCCCTCGGGCTGGCTTAGAGGTTAGCGTGCTAACCTCATATACCAAACGTCGCGGGTTCGGACCCCCAGGCTGCCCGATGATTTTATTTAAGCCAATTGGATACCAAATGGCTTAAATAAGAATGCCTGGACCCCATATATGTATATTTATCAATAACGGATATCGTCTAAAAGTCTTATATGGCCTGAGTTGCCGAAAAGACTGTGTGAATGTGTGTGAGTGTGAGTGTGAATGAGAAAAAAGTGTGAATGTTTAAAAAAAAAAAAAAAAAAAAAAAAGATTGCGAAGGTCCGCCGCAGCTGGAGGGGGGTCCAGGGAGGCAGAACCTCCCTGTTTAAATGCCAAGGCGATACATTTCCTATGGGAGAAATCGTAACTTTAGAAACTCAAAAAGTTATAGGAATTTCAGGACCTGAATATTTTTCCGGGACTCTCCATAACGTCCTTTATAAGACTGCAAAATTCCGTTTCAAAATTCCAACGGGAAGTTGGTCAAACAGAGCGTGACAGACCGACGGACCGACAGACAGACGGACTCTCCGCTATTATTATATATAGATTTTATAAATTAGAATTTATTAATATAGAATGAGGGATTAGTTATAATTCTTTTGATTAAAAAAAATTTCTATTTTATATACAGAAATTGTCAATACTGACTGAACCTTGGGCCAGTTGTCATTGGCAAAGCCCTGGGAAGTCACTAATGGACCAAGTCTGGCCCAAGCCTTGGCCCAATGGGTAATAGAATCACAGGCCAATTAAGTAGCTTAAAAAATAATCATATCACTAATATAACAACCGTGTACGAGAGCGTAAAGGCATTCATGCGGTCGCCCGCTCCACCCCCCCCCCTTAATCCGGCCCTGGGCTTGGGCCAACTTGGGTTTTTTGTTTCTTGGGGCTGGGGACATTGTTATCATCCAAGGCTTGAACCAAGCCTCGCCCAATACTGGCTACCAAGCTTGGCCCAAGCCTTACCCAATTGTGTATTCCTACTTGGTTGGAATATACACCACCCCTTTATATTTATTTCCTTTTTCTACTCCAACTTTATTTTATTAATCGTCCCTCAGATCAACCAGAGGATGTAGGTAAAAATTATAATAATTTAATTTAGCAACTTGACATTGAAGTCCCCATCTATTGTTTAAATGTGTGTGAATTAGGCTATACAATAAAAAAAAAAAAAAATACTAGCTAGATAATAGCTTATTTATTTATCGTTTGTCTACTCAGAACCTGTTATACTAAGAGATGGCACTATTATCGTTCTTTGAAATTTAATTTGCGGTGGATTTCAAAAAAAAGCAACCTCTAATTGGATTCCTCCTGACATAGTTCAGTAAAAAAAAAAAAAAAATTGAATTGATTTAAAGGGGGTTAAAATAATTCTCACATGAAATGAATTATTGAATAGAAATCGATCGATCGATCGATCCTTCTTTAAAAGGTGACAATTATATCTGTCTGACTGCTTTTAACGATTAATGGTCTCGCTTTCAATTCAAGTCAATTTAGAAGCTAAATAATCGACATTTAAATAGAAAATAAAAAAATTTCCCCCCCTTGCCCGAATATCGAAATTTTTTTATTTTTCAATTTCCATAAAGCAAAATTTGTGATTTTAATTCAAAAGCTAAGAATATAAACATCTCAGAATGTCAAATAATATAAATAAATCATGGTCTTTTATTCTCTGAGTAGTTTTCTTTTATAGCCCTTGTTGTTGTTGTTGTTGTTGTTTTCTTTTGATCTGCTTTCCCCACCCAAGAAGATGCAAAGACGGGTTCTTCTCTGTGCCGTCGACAGTAAATCATATTCCTATCTCTCACTCTTTGCTTGCTACCTGTTGCAAAATTTCTAAATTAATTAACAAAAAATTTTAATTGGTTACAACAACAACAAAAACAAAAAACAAAAAATGCTACCATTTAAAAGTTGACGCCATTATGAATATTTTACATTGCATTGCACTTGTTTGATATTTAGAAAATATTCTACTTGTTAGCAAATATCAACCTGGTCTTTAAAAACAGACGTTAAAATTTAACATCATAAATTGGGTGTTAAAAAGTAAAGCAATAACATCCACGTTAAAAAAATGCTATTCTCTATACCAAGTTTTAACAGAGACGTTAACATGATGCTTTTATTTCAAATCTTTTTGGTTAAAGATGCCATTTTGATGCATTAAACACAGCGTTAAAATATTAAGCACCACCTAGACATGACATTAATTTTTAATACTATTGAATAAATGTTTGGCGTTAAAGTTTTTGCTTTGAAAATAGGAATTAACAAGATGTGGATTTTATAGCTGGATAATCGTTAATTGGTAAATAAAAGAATAGCAGCTAAAATTATTTCATTTATTGGCCCTCTAGGCTGACGTTTCGGTCTTGGTCAAGACCATCCTCAGAGCTTGCGGACTGTCATTGATTGTATGCCTATATTGACAGCCCTTGAGCTCTGAGGATGGTCTTGACCAAGACCGAAACGTCAGCCTAGAGGGCCAATAAATGAAATAATTTTAGCTGATATTCTTTTACTTACCTATTAAAATTAATTTTTTTTTTTTAAATTTTTATTTTTTTTAATATTTTTTTTTAAGATATTTTAAATTAAAATTAACACCATTAAATAACAAAAATAAAATGATGTAAAAAAGAAAATAAAATAAATATATAATTAAAATATATTTGTAATTTTTTAAATAATATATAATTAATTATAATAATAAATTTTCAAAAATATAAATATTATTAAGAATGTTGAAATTTTAAATAAGAGAATATATAATAACCAAAAATACAAAATTAATCAAAAAAAACAAAAAATAAAAATATTTTAAAATAAGGTTTTTGAAAAAGAATTTGTCTGTGTGTTGTTTGTTTTCTGTCTGCTGTCTGTGAAGAAAATACTCAAGAACGCAGGTGTTAAAAGTTAACGTTTTTATTTAGAGCCCTCCAATAGACCCCTGGTTAACAGTCAATTACAAATGTATTCTTTATTAGATGTGAAAGAAGGGCTCTGGCTGGCGGCGTTTCGGGAAATGATTAGGAATTGTCCCTATATTTCTTTTTTCGTTAATATAATAATTAGGGTCGGACCGAAACAAGATTTTCAGCCGAAACCGAATATTCGGCCTCAATCTTAGTTTCGGCTGAAACCGAAACCGAAACTTGTATTTCCTATAAAAAATTATTATTATTTTACCTTTTTTTTTTTGAAATTTTTTCCGCCCTGCGGAATTAATAATAATCAACTATTAGATCGCCCTCGGGGCTTGGTGTAGGAGTTAGCGTGCTAACCTCGTATACCAAAAGTCGCGGGTTCGGACCCCAAGCATTGGGGGATACCAAATGGCTTAAATAGAAATGCCTGGATCCCCAATAGATATTTTATAAAAAAAATTTTATTTTTGTTAACATTAGACAATTATAAATTGTATTATAAAGCGATTGTGGCATGTTCAGAAAATAAATGTAAAATCTTTGTTACAGCCTAAGGATGGAGACAATTGAACTCCGAAACTGTTAATTACTGTACAGAATCCAGTCGCTAAGCAATAAATTATAAAATTTAAAACAATCATTTATTTTAATACGAATAAGATCTACGAGTAAACTTCCAGATTAAATAAATTTAGTTTTATTTTAATAGATCGCTGCCACTTCTTCAATCAATAAAGCCAGATCAAACGAATGTTATTAGCTTACCAATGATATGAAAATTAATTAAAATTTTAAGATACGACTATTGTGAAATCACTTTATTCTATTACCTAATAATTTTATAGTCAGCTAGAAGAAAAAAAAAATTAAGAAATCCGATATTTAAAGTTCATTAAGAAGATTTAAATCCATTAAGGAGACGGAGAGAGACTGTATTAATTGCCAATTAGTTGATCTGATATGCCCATTTCACTTTTTTTTTCAGGGCTAATTATGCCTTTTTTCTCTCTCTCGTTGAGGACTTTCAAAAAATAACGAATCCTCATTGTCATTTTTTATAACCTAAATAGAAAAGGAATTTTTCTATCTCTAAAGGAAGAGAATTTAGGCCAAAGATTATCCTTTTAATGTAATCAACTTGTAGGGCAATTTAAATCTCTGTCGGTTGATCTTTTTGCTATTTTCTTGCCTCTTTTCTTCGTTCGTTGATTTGAACAGCAAATCCAATTCAATTATCGATACATAAATCTTATTCTTTTTTTTTTTTTGTACACACATACACAAGTCAAAGCCTCTCTCACCTTTTAATTCGAGAGAAATCGTTTAAAAGAGGCGCGGCCCGCCATTTTGCGAGATTTCTTAGATTAGAAAAATGTTTTTTGATTATTATCGAGGTTTTGTGAAAAATTCAATATGTATTATTTAATAATAAAAGTTTTTTTTTTGATGCACGAGTTCTTTAATCTGTTAACAAAGAGCAGCAACAAAAAAGAGTTCTTTTCATTTTGTAATCTTTAAGTAGTTCAAAGATGTTCTTAACAAAGAGAAACAGAACTATATAACGGATATGGAACAATTAAAAAAAAATTCTATTAACCGAACTAATTGAAACAAAAAAAAAAATTGTTTTGAAATTACGTGCTGGACCAATAATATAATTTATTCATATTTAATTTATAATTCCTTCATAATGAATGATTTAAAGTATAAATAGATATAGAAATAAATTTTTTATTTAACTCAGCGTAGAAATTTAGTGTCGGTAACAATTGTGGAACGTTCTAGACAATAATTTTTCGAGGTTTCTGCCGTGCTTATGACAAAACTTTAATATGAATTTTATTTTCAAGATATTAGAAAACAAAAATATTTTTTAAAAACTCATAGACGCCCAGTGATCTTTAATATTGAGAAATTTTTTTCACTTTTTTACTTTTTTGATAAAATTGTCCTTGCAACTCTCAATTTATGACAAGAGAGATACCTTAACATGTATATTAAAATAATTTGGCTGTTCAGAATCTAAAAAATAATTGATGTTAATTAAAAAAAATTGTTGGGGCATTGTCGCACATCGAAAAAATTTCTTTTATCTTTAGTAAGAGTTTAGTAAGTGTTCTGTGCTTGTGACACCAGATTTTTTACTGCGGCGGACCCTCGCCTTTTCTTAATTATGAGAAGCCGGGATTAGACAGAAAGGCTTTGACCCCCTGGACCCCCCTTAGCTGGATTTTCTTCATTATGAAAAGAAAATTAGCCCTCGGGGCTTGGTGTAGGGGATAGCGTGTTAACCTCGTATAACAAAAGTCGCGGATTCGGACCCCAGGCAGTCCGATGATTTTATTTAAGCCATTTGGATACCAGATGGCTTTAATAAGAATGCCTGGACCCCCAATATATATAATTATTAATTATTAATACAAAGGTTATCGTAAAAGTCTTAAATAGCCTAAGTTGCCGAAAAGACTGTGTAAATGTGTGTGTGAGTGTGAATGAGAAAAAAAGTGTGAGTGTTTAAAAAAAAAAATTATTACTACTATTCCAATCCAGTGCCCGCTTGAGAATATGTTTACATTCATAGAATATACAAATGCAAAGAAGCCCCCGGGGTTTGGCGTAGTAGGTAGAGTGCCTACCTCCTATACCAAACGTCGCGGGTTCGGACCCAGGCAGTCCGATGATTTTATTTAAGCCATTTGGATACCAGATGGCTTAAATAGAAATGCCTGAACCCCCAATATATATATTACTTACAACGGTTATCGTCTAAAAGTCTTAAATGGCCTCAGTTGCCGAAAAGACTGTGTGAATGTGTGTGTGAGTGTGAGTGTGAATGAGAAAAAAGTGTGAATGTTTAAAAAAAAAAAAAAAAAAAAAAAAAAAAATGCAAAGAATACATATATACCTATATTTCTCTATAAATTTCTTATGGTATAGAAATCGTAGCTTTAGGAATTAATAACTCAACAAATTATAAGAATTTCGGGACCCGAGTATTTTTCCTGAATTTCCTGGACTCTCCATAACGTCCTCAATAAGACTGCAAAATTTCGTTTCAAAATTCCACCGAGAAGTTGGTCAAACAATATGTTGCAATTATTCTAATTAAACAAATTTTTGTCTAAACTTAATTTTTGACAACTAAAATGGATATTGGATAAAAAATTGCGAGAACTTTGGCTTTATTAGAGCGAATTAAATTTAAACCTCAGCGTTTCCCTAAATCGCGCGTGTCTCAATTTGCGGTTCACCACTCAGCGCGAGTCGCGTCGCTCGTGTCATATGACCTCACACGCGTCCCTTTTTATTTAAATTTAAATTTAAAATTTAAAAAAAAAAAAAATTTTTTAAAAAAAAAAAAATTTTTTTATTTTTCGGGGGGGGGACCCCCTTACCCCCCCTTTTGTACCGCCCTTGCACGCGTTCAGCCTGAAACTCTGCTTTAGAGAGACATTCAGTTTGTCACACAAGTGTCGGAATTCCTCTTTTGTTTTAAACAAAAAACAAAAAATTAGATTAAAACAATATAAATGAATCTCAATTTGCTATTGAATTAATTAATATGAAAAATGAATCTAAAATCCCGCTATAATAAATATTAAAGCATCACGTCCCACTACTACAGACAGACAGATACCGCACCTTGATTTAGGCTATTTTTGATAAATCGCTTGTCCAATCAGAAGAGATTGACTAATATCAAAACCAATTAATAGATACATTAGAGCCTATAAGTCAAAAAAAATTTCATGTCGTTCATTAAATCCCCCTCTCTCTAATAGCGATATTTCTGAGTATTTTTTTTTTCAGGTCACGGACGTTGGCTGATGACTTACGGAACCCCCCTGGGGTAATATAGAAAACATGCATGACGTTTAAAAATAAAAAAAAAGTCATCTTTTGATTTGGAAGAATGACTTTGATTCTAAGGAATTGACAACAAAAAAAAACTTGTCATTTAATCAAATTTTTAACCGCTCATTAACTCGAAAATGACAAGACTTTCTTTTGTTTTTGTTGAGCGCTAAAAAAAAAAAAATTCAATTATCGCGCGCGCAAAAAAAAAAACGTTATTTTTTTTGTTTGTATTAAAAACCGTTTATCATGTTTTTTTTTCTCTCTTTCTAAAAAAAAAAAATATTTTATTTATTTATTTGACACTTTTATAATTATTCATATGTAGAAGGCCCTATGATTATGCATATATTAAATGTTTTTCTTTCGTTTAGTTTAGAGGAAGGACATCCATCTTTTTTTTTTTAATCCATTGATAAGGCTTCTTGTTCTTTAATAAGTTTTCAAGATGTCAAATCTGTCAACTGTCAAAATCCATTTTTTTCTCTCTATCTCTCTCTCTTTTTCTCTTTCTTTCTTTTGCTTCTTGAAGAATGTGAGTTTTTTTTTATAATTTAAAATTTCTTTGTTTATGGTCTACCTGCATTTTCTTTTGAGAAGAAGTTTACTTCTTATTCAGGTTCTTTATGCAATTTTAATAAAAAAAAAAAGTCTGGTGTGACTGAATTATTAAAGTTTAAGCATTGCTAAATAGGCACAAAAAGGACCATTTTCAAAAATTCATAGCTACCAAAGTAGTCAAATATACAGGAAGAAATTCTTTCAGTAGTTTTATGTTACAACTAAGGATAACATATAAAAAATCTGGTGTGACTGGCGCACAGCACACAACTTTCTCTTACCCGCGGTAATCGAAAGTTGTGTTCTGTGGCGTGCCTACCTCCTATACCAAACGTCGCACAGTGGTTCCTTTCGCTTCAAAAGTGGCCACGCGAAAAAAAAAACGAAAGTCAACCTAATTGAAAAACGTTCTAGGGTAACAAACTAGAATGTTTGCTGGTTTCAAAACTGTATTTCTTTTTCAAAACAACTTAGCCATTGCCGAGTTATAGGTTCTCAAAGTTGACCAAATCTCAACAGTGAATTTTATGCTCTTTTTTGCATGAAATCAAGAATTTTTTTCGAGGGGAAATAATTGTCCAAATCAAATAATTTTTTTACCAAATTATTCAGCGATTTCTCTAGTTTCAAAATATTTTTTTTGTTTTTACTTTCCTTATTAAATTATATTGTTTTTAAGGCCCTTTGTTAAAAATAAAAAATCCTTCAAAAATTTTTTAAATCACTCTTTTTCATTGATAGTTTTAAATTATTTTAAAAATTGGAATATACCAGAAGATAGCCAAAGAGCTAAGGAAAATGGTCCAATAGTCATCTTTTGCCAATTTTTGCCTATTTGGGAGTTAGAGGCCGTTAAAGTCGAAGCGCGCGCATTTTCAATAGGTTTTCTCGTCATTTATACCACAAGTTAATTCTATTTTATCAAAATAAAAGCAAATATGATTAAAAGATCATTTTAAATAACTTTTAATTTGTTTGCTATTCGATTATAGGTGCAATTGATGAGTTATATCCAGCAGAGAGGTTTTTTCATTTACCTGACTTCGCTCAGGAAAACCCACTCTTCATTGTTTATAAATTTATACATTTTTGCTTAAAAAATATTTAAAGACCTGAAACAAAATCAGAACAAAAGTACTAGTATTTTACTGATGTAGTTTTTTAGTTTTTTTCGATTTTCTCAAAATTCGCTCCAATGATTATGATTCAAATTCATAAATCAATTATATTTTAGATGCTCTTTAAAATGTATATTCTCATTTTGTCCCCCAAAATTCTTTGAAGCACACTTTACTCTTATATTTCATAGATAAAGACGCAAAAAATCAGATGTAGTAAGTACAGAACAC
The DNA here is from genome assembly GCA_023213315.1 of Euborellia annulipes. NCBI lineage: Eukaryota > Metazoa > Arthropoda > Insecta > Dermaptera > Anisolabididae > Euborellia > Euborellia annulipes. The sequence continues at coordinate 1,789 of JAKCPI010026385.1, read as the reverse complement.
AACTTCCAATTATCAAAGATAAGAGAAAGTTGTGTGCTCTGCGACCATTCACACCAGATTTTTTCTTAAATGACATTAAAAAAACGTGTGTGATTTATATTTAAAAATTCTACCGTTCAAAATAGTAATTATATCAAATATAAAAAAAAAGAAAAAAAAATCTCTTAAAAATTTTTTTTTTATTTTTCTTTTCCTTAAAAACATTCAAAACTACATGTGTCCAAATTTCTTTATTAAAAAATATAATGTATTTATAAACTTATTGATTAATAAAGAAGAGAAAATAAGCTAAAAATTTATTTTATTAAAAAAAAAAATTCGCTTGAAAATTTTTTTTTTCTTATTTATTTATTTTTTTCTTATTTAATTTTGTTAAAGAGCATTAAAAAAACATGTGTGCAAATTTTTATTAAAAAATACCATCTAATAAAAGATTTATTGATTAATAAAGGAGAAAAAATTCGCTTCAAATTCAGTTTTAACAGTGGATTATTTTTTTACGCTTTTCCTTAACTAGAATTATTAAATCTAAAAACATATTCTTAAAGGGCATACTTAAACACATATATATAAATATTTTCATCAAAAAGTACCAACTAATAAAAAAGATATAGGCCTATGACCGCTTTTGAAGCGAATGGGACCACTGTGCGTCGCGGGTTCGGACCCAGGCAGTCCGATGATTTTATTTAAGCCATTTGGATACCAGATGGCTTAAATAGAAATGCCTGAACCCACAATAGATATATTATAAATAATAACGGTTATCGTAAAAGACTTATATGGCCTAAATTGCCGAAAAGACTGTGTGAATGTGTGTGTGAGTGTGAGTAACACTCACTCATTGAGTATGAATGAGAAAAAAGTGTGAGTGTTAAAAAAAAAGACTGACGATAACCGTTATATATAATAATATCCATTGGGGGTCCAGGCATTTCTATTTACTGTACATTTGAATTCAAGATGTAAAATTTATAAACATGAGAAAATATTTATATTCTGTTACCATGGTAATTATTTCTCCTATCTTTCCTATGAAGTACAAGAGTAAAGTGGTCTTCAAAAGATTTCAATAACAAAATGAGAATATACATTTTAAAGATTATCTAAAAAAATAATAGATTTTTGAATTTTAATCAAAATTATTGGAGCGAATTTTGAGAAAATCGAAAAAAAACTGAAAAAGTACATCGGTTAAGTACTAAAAAGCTTCGTGTCACCTCAGCTAACTTAAATATAAAATTCTTGAGATATTTTGTTCACAGACACACAGACAGACTATGTCGCGAATACCACTTTTTCGCAGTCAGGGGACCTCAAAACGTGTATAACCGTCAAAATGTCTATATCGAATTTTTGTCATGAATTCAACACTTTCTCTATACCTATAGGCCATATACCAGGAATGTATATTAACATATAAATATAGGTAAGAGAAAGTAAAAAGGGATTTTTTTTTTAATGACTGTGTCTGAGTGTGTCTGCTAGATCATTATAGAATATTTTTTTACTATTCTAGTTTTTCTTTATTTTTTTAATGACCTTATAAGGAAAACAATTTAAAAAATCTGGTGTGACTGGTCGCACAGCAGACAACTTTCTCTTACCCTCGGTAATCGAAAGTTGTATTGATGATGTTCATTTGGATTGACCGAAACTGATGCCTTCAAAGTGCACACACACTTAATATAATCCTTTTTTTTTTTATTAAAATTACATGAAGAAGCTACTAGCCAAATAATAAGTAAACTTCCAAATTGAATTACTCAAACCAAGTTTATCGGTAATT
>JAKCPI010026383.1:0-19302 GCA_023213315.1 Euborellia annulipes | reverse complement strand
AAAGGTGGTTGGGCCACTTATTTGAGGCTGCGTCGAAGGCCGAACGGAAAACCACCACGCAGGCGTGCATGTTGATGCTGATTTCACGCTAGCCGTCACCCTCCATCCTCTTACTTACCTACCCTTTGCCTTGCTGGCCCTTAAATGAACCAACCCTCCTCACGCCGTGTGGCTGGTTGCCCAATGGCTCATGCGGTTACAAACAAATTACTCAACATTTACCAAAAATACACATTTGTTTTTTTTTACCCAAAAACATACGGTATATGTATGATATTAAATATAATTAATCTGATTAGAGAAGGAGCCTCTAACCCTCTACAAGGCACAAATTCGGATGTTTGGAGAGGAGCGCTTCTTCTCCCGGAATGCGATCCAGAGAGGTGCGCTGATATTAATGAGTCTCTTAGGACGGTATCAAACTGGGACACCACGGTGGCGCAACCAGTGGCGACACCGTGGTTACCGCAGCAACCAAACCGAACAACCAATCAGGCAACCAAGAGAGACACTAGCAGTGCTACAAGCTCATTTTTTAAAAATCTGATCTCAAATTCAATTTGTAATATGGACGTTGAAGAGGTAGCACTGCTCTTACATGTGCGACGAAGAATGCTGGAAAAAAAGAGGAAAATTTTGGATACATCCTTTTGTTGCCGATCGTTTGATAACTTCGGAGTATTTACAACCTTGTACGATGATTTGCGAAAGTATCCTAACAAATTTTTTAACTATGTGCGGATGTCAATAGCGTCATTCGTTTGATGAAGTATCCCAAAGTGAAGATCTGCTCTGAATTTCTATGATAAATCTTTCTATATCGAAACTCATGATGAAAACGCACGGAAAAAACAGGTCCTTTCACTAGAGGTTGCCATCAACTGGTGTCCGAGTGAGTGAAGCGCCGTATAATTCTATACATTTGACTGGTGGCGCCACCACAGCGGTGGAGACACCAGTAGGATATACGGACACTGCATGGCTGGTGGCGCAACCAAATTTGTGGAGCAACCAATCCGACACCAAGTGAGATATGCTCCATATGCTTACGTGTATTCTGAGTGGTGTCGCAACTGGTTGCGCCACCTTGGTGTCCCAGTGTGATACCGGCCTTACTGCATCACTTCAGTCATTAGAACATAGAAGAATCTAAAGATATTATCATGTTTATGCTTAAATCCATTTGATGCAATATATGCAATAAACACTCACGCGATTCCGAAAACCTAAAACCCTCCATACCTTCAAATCTACCCTTAACAAGCATCTTCCTCCCAATATCTTCCCACCCGAATCTTATGATCCTCCTGGTTGCATGTGACAATAGTCATCATAGGACCTTAAGAAATCATTAAGAAAAAAAGTTTCTAAAGTCTAAATTATACAGGGTACATTTCCAAATATATATTTATGAATGAAATTCTGTACGATACCTAGGCTTCTTTGTGTGCCTATTAAATGGTCTTCTTTAGTAACAAATCAGGGAGTATTTCAACTTTCTCTCAATTAAAAGAACTCTCATTTACTCAGGTTTTAACCTCCATTCCGGGGAATAAGAACCTTATCATTATTCCATATCTTTAGAGATATTTGTTTTCCTATTCTATTTGCATATTTTTTTTTTTACTACCATTCAGTAAAAATCCCGTGTTAGGTTTTTCCAAAGTAGATTTAGCCTTTCTTAGTGCTTCAAAATATCAATATATTGTTCCTCTATTTTTCTATTACTGTTCTCTAACCATAAATCTCATTTCCTGAAGGTATCTAAGGAACACAAAATTCTGTTATTTTTTTCCATGTTTTGAAAATAGCAGTCACTAAAACCAATGCAACACAATGTCGGAATAACTTCTTCTAAGAATGGGAGGTGGTTATTCCGGTTAGATAGTCTTTCGCGTTATTACAATGTTTTTCTTTTTGATATACCGTATGAAAAAGTTTTTACTATTATTTAATATACACTAACACAAACGGATACCTAGAATTTTAATATGCATCCGAATGTATTATGTATAAATTTTATTAACAAATTTAAAAAAAAAAAAGTAATCTGATATTTCATTTGTTTGGATTATATTAATACTATTATTTTATTTTATTCATTTATTTGAATATATACAAAAGAAATCGAATATATTTTACTTGAAAAAAAATAATAATAATGTTCAAATTTAGTAAAACAAAAGGGAAATAATCGATAAAAAAAATTCAAGAGTTCATAGGGATGTCAATAAATATCACATTTGGTAGCAAAATTGGAAAGAATAAGGTGATATGTAAAGGAGACAAGAGTTGATTCTGTTTTTCAGCCTCAATGCTAACGGAGTTCAGAATCGTATTCTTGTTGGTGTTTTAATTCAAGTTGCTACCTGATTCAAATTAATATAACAATAAATTTCCCTCTCTGAATTCGATTCCTCTGACCAATCAATGAGAGAGTGTGTGGTAAACAGACACATACAACGAAAGTGAGTGGCTAGCGCTTTATATATAGTAATGATAAGACTTTGTCATATTATTGATATCTTGTTACAATCCCATAATTATTCTTATCGTTAAAAAATAATTCCAATCATTTTATAGGAAATGTAATTACAGCATTTAACGAGAAGTCTCTATGTATCAATAAACAAGAGATTAATTTGGATATTCCTCTTTAAAAAAAAGAGATAAATTAGAAGCAAAACGAAATGTCGGCCTACATATTTCTTTAAATCTTCTACAAAAAGAGAAATAAAAAAACATTTAATCAGAAAACATAATACTGATAACTTTGAAAGTGTAGAATTACCAATTACCAAAAAATTCGTCTAAAAATAATGGAAAAAAGATATTTTCTAGAGACTATGCACAATAAAGATTTATTATTCAGTATTTTAAACTGGTATCAGGAGTCGATTTGCAGATTTGGGACAAAGCAGTTAAGCTTTTAAGTTTGAGCTGAAGATAACTCGAGTTCAAGTCTATTCCATGGTAAAAAGTTATTGATCTCCTGAGGAAGGAAGCGGTAATCGACCTCAGTATTATTCCCATGAAAATTCTCCTCAAGACACAACGTGTCTTGACACTAATGAATTAAGGAATTAATTAATTAAACGATAGATGTGAAAAAAGTTTCTGGAGCAGCCAAAATTGGGATCCTAACATTGTCAAGCGTAGGTGATAAAATTCCAAAACTCTTCATAGGATTGTTTCGATATCATCCAAAATTTCTGGACTTTGTGGCTAGATAGGAAAAAAAAAGCCTAAAATATTCCAAAATCCTAGTCATAAAGATGATCAAAAGATAAGAAAACCAATAATCTGCATTACCAATAATATTATATTATGATTCCATGTTCCAAATTTGTAATTCGCCAATTCCAGATTGAAATAAATGGAAAATTAAATTAAAACCATTTAAATTTGATTCAAAGTTAAAATGGGAGCCGTTCAATTTTTACAATTGGATTAAAATGTTACTATGGTTTAAAGTTAACCTCCGAATAGAAGAGAACAAGTTGGAGGGAAGGGGGGAGATCGTTGTCTCTTGGGAGGTAAAATGTGAAACATTTTATGAGTATGAGATTCATCATCAATCCCTTAAGAGGACTTGAATTAGCATTTGTCTCCAGAGATTCGAAGAAGGGAATATCTCTCTCAGTTTAGCATTTTTTTTTTTTTTTTTAAGAGAGGGGAGCAACGCAAAGTTTCTAACCTTGTGGGATTTTGAACTCAAGTCGAAAAATCATTTATTTGTGTTCACACCTCGTTTAAATAATGATTTTTTTTAAATAAAATTAAGAAACATTAAAAAAAAATCATACATAAATCACTAACCCAAGAATATTCAGGTTCTTGGATTTTGATTTGAGATGTTAATTTAAGAGGAGAAATTTAAAGTCTCAACAATTCGGATTATAAAGTGCTTATCAATAATAAACAGAAAAAGAAAGTACAAACTTTCAATAGAAACACAAAGATAGCTAGAGTATCCCTTAATACCGAAATAAAATTTGTCCCATCTTTTACATAACCTCAAGGGAGAATATCTTTGCAATAAACTTTTTTTATGACATTGCTTATCTATTATTGCTTAAGTTAGTGTGAGTTATTTCGTTATTCACCCTCGCACCAATCAACTCCCTTACCCTGAAAGAAGAAACTACTTCGTAGTAGTAAAATAAAAAAAAGGTTTATCTTTGGTGAGAAAAGACAGTATTTTCTTCATTTTGTTGTCTATTTAATTTACAGGTTAAATGTTATTGTCTTATTTCAATTTATGGTTATGTCTTCGTTAAGTGTTAAGTTTAACTACCTCAATAATACTTGAAAGTGTGGGGGGGGGGGGCAAGTGGCTAAGCGGGATAAGCTACGGATTACGGATCTTACGCTTCAACACAACCCGGGTACGAGTCCGGCTTGCTGCAAATAATTCGATTCGCCTTAAAATATAAAGTGGGAGATTATCGCAATCCATAGACACAAAGGACCCAATTTGAAGTGGATGACTCCGACTTGATTAACCAGGGACCTGTAGGCCGGTTGGCAGGGTACTTCCTCATGATATCCATCCATCCATATTTATAATTTATTTATTCTAGGTATTGAAATATTCCAATAATAATGAGTGTGTTGACTGGTAAAGTTTGTAGAACAAGAAGATACGTTTCTGATACCATTGGGTGAGATTATTATCTCCTTTCCAGAAGACTGGGAAACTTGGATAATTTTTTTAGAGCCATAATCCACAGATAAAGGCATCTGTATTGTCGTTGATTCAGTATTTTAACATGATACCAAGAAATAGCGTATATCATGTTTTGAAGAAGTCGCTAGGGAGATAGGTTTTTGTTTAAAATATTAATTCATTCAGTGTGTCTTATAGAATCTTATAGTGTGGTTCAACAACTTATCTCAAAGCTGGGTGTTCTAATACATCTTGTTCTCTCGGTCCAAAACACCATACAAATCATCGACATTAGTTTTCATCTTCAATCGATCTCCGCCCTTTTTCCACACCACATTTTCTTTGTCACTTTTAATATTTTGTAAGATTTTAACTAACAAATTCTAAGTTAATAAAGACATTAATTAATAAGGATTATTATAAATTAATGAATTCTAATTTATAACAGATGATCAAATCTCATGAATATTTGATTTTTCTAGTTGAGTAAATAAATTGAAAATTTTGAATCGATTGTGATCTATTTATTTATAATTCATGGAATGATTATGCTTGAATGGGGTAAATCCAATAATCTTTCAACAAATTAAGCTGGAAATAAATTAGATGGGTGTTCTTAAATAAAAGAAAGAAAACATTTTGGTGGATAATTAAATACAAATTTGAGAAAGAAAACGCTATATTTTTCACTATAGTCTAGTCTTGGCACCAAGGGATTATCACCCGTTCAAAAATTTGCAACATTTTATTGGTGTCACACAAGGAACCAGATTTTCATCTTTTTTGTCTACCCTTTTTAAAAAAACATGTTTTATAAATAGAGTAGATGCCGGCAGGCCGAAGAGGAATAACTACCGAGATCCACGGTAATTAAAAAATGCCAAGCACTGGGAATAGGTGGGCTTTCAGGATGAAAAGACTTAATGGAAGTCATCGGTATCTGGTGGTGCCACACAAGGAACCAGATTTTCATCTGTTTAGACTCATCCTTATTAAAAAACATGTTTTTAACTAGATTAGTCCTAAACTAGGTGAAGAGGAACAGCCAGCGAGACCCTATGTAATAAAAACGCCAAACACTACTGGTAATAGGTGGCTTTCCACCTATTACCAGCAGTGTTTCCAGGTAGGTAGTAGGCTTTCCCGGATCAAAAACTTGACGGAAGTTATCGGCATCTGATGGTATCACACAAGGAACCAGATATTCATCTATTTTGTCTCATCTTTAAAAAACGTTTTTTAACAAGATTAGATCGGCAGTTCTAATCTAGGTTAAGAAGAACAGCCACCGAGATCCATGATGTAGTTAAGAATCGTCAAACGCTGTGAATAGGTGGCCTCCAGAATCAAAAGACTTGACGGAAATCATCGATACCAGATGATGTCCCACAAGAAGACTCATCCTTATTAAAAAACATGTTTTTTTAAACTCTTAATAGATTAGATACCAGCAGTTCTAATCTCGGAGAAGGTTAAGAAGAACAGCCACCGAGATTCACTGTAGTTAAGAAACGTCAAGAAATGGGGATTAGCATTCAGTGGGGGAATGAATGAATGAATTGATTTTATTTTGCTCTGAGGCGATTTGCCTCCTAGAGCATCAAAAATACAAAGAAAATAAACAAATAATAATACAATAATTAAACTTTAGATTTGCCAGGTACGTTCCCTCTCTCATAGTACAGATTGCTCCTGTTGTTTTTTAATAAATATGAATAAAATCTGCTTTTAAAAGAATTCAAGGACACTGCTGATCTTATATCGCCTGGAATCCCGTTCCAGAGCCTAACCGATGATACCAAGAAAGAGGCATCAAATGCAGCCGTTCGATGTACCGGCATCCTCAAATCCATAACATTTGCCCTCGGCACCGCCCTACCGAACTCACCCCTGAACACAAAACTTTCAAATAGATACCTTGGTTTCTCATTCCTCAAAATGCCGAGGGATAGGTGTTCTTCCAGGAAAAGTCTTGACGGAAACTAAGTTAAACACTAATACAATTAAAAGTCAAAATGACCCCAGACATGGATGATACTGGATCTTTCCAGCGACATCTCTATCCCTTATAAATTCGCACAAAAGGAGATGAATTGTTAATGTGAATCTGGTTAATCAGTTGATATGACTTTAGTACACCTCAAATTTGAATTGAAGTTAAATTATACTCTAATTCTTCTAATCCTAGTGAGCTTACGATCTAAAGCTCAACTATTGACAACACTCAACTGTTTTGATTTTAAATCTCTAATTAATTGAAGCATTGTATACAAGGATCTATTTTTTTTTGAATCTTTAATTAAAAATCGTATTGTTCCACTTCACATATGATCTTTTTTATTTAGTTATTTATTTAATGAAATTAAATATCGATTAGAATCAAAAACCAATCATTTCTTTTTTTTTTTTTAAACCACTTGATCTCTTCTAAATTCCTTTTTTTTTTTGTTTGTTTGTCATCTCTCTATCGACTCGGTAATTACTTTGCAATCACACTACAATAATCCCTTCTTTTTTTTTTTTTTGTGAAATCTTGACAATAAACCAACCAACTCGCTCTCGATAAATTGTCCAAAAACTTAATTAATAACCATAAATTTTAACTTTTCAAACAAAAGTAGGAGAGGCTTGATAACTGATTTAATATTTTTTTGGAAGGGTAGGGGAGTATTCTCATATCGCTTTGCCTCCAAGGGCTGGATGGAGTAGCAACCAACATTTGGTAAATCTAATCAGCCCGCTGCTTTTTATTCCCTCCCTCTTATTAGCCAGATACGAACGAATTTACCAAACTTTTTTCTGTCTCTCTTCTTTTTCTTTTTTATTATAATTAATCAAAAAAAAAAAAACTAAATATCAGTTTGCCTAACAAGTTACAATCAAATTTGTATTTTTTTTTTTTTGTGAATATATTATTAAATTGAAGAAAAAACTTTTATTTGTTTTATTACAGACTAAAAAAACGTTTTTATTGATATTTTGAATTGGAATTTAAATGTGTTCGTATATTTGACTAAACACTTTATTTTTTTTAATCTACGTACATTAAATTTGAACTTCTCTGTGTCTATTTTTAAAACTTTTGTGGATATTCTGTACCATTCTCTAAACAGCGAATATTGTTTATATAAAGGTATATTCGATTTTATATTTATATTGGACATGAAAATTCAAGAAATCCTACATGTATTATGACTAGTCTCTAAGCTCTGAAGATGTTCTCAAAACGTCAGCATGAGGCTGAGATTAATAAAAAAGAAAAAGATCTTTTGTATTTCTACCAATATTATTTACTACCAAGCTTTTGAAATATTCTGTATATCAAGGTACCTCAATTCATGAGGTTTTATTCTTAGGTCTAGTAGTTTGGGCATTGGTTAATCATCCCTTAGCAAGTAACTCATCTCTTTTTTTTATAGATTAGGCCACCAATGATGTTTCTGTCGGGAATCTTTAATTAAGATCTTTGACTAGGAATATCTTAAGAAACTGGAACCTACATATGCAGGTTCTGTGAATTAGGAATCTAGAGTCATGAGAGTGAAAAGGAAAATACGGGGAAGATAGTGAAAGGAGCTTCCATTCTTTGGTTCCTCGTAGGTCCTCAGCTTTTTGGATATATGGGAAAAATACTCTGAATGGAACATAGATATACCCTAAGAGAAAGATTTTGGAGATTTTGGATAAAAAAACCCCTTTGAAGAAATCACTCAAGGTGTAATTAAGATCCACCTTCCATATTTGGTGTAGTCAATGTGCTAACCTCGTATACCAAAAGTCGCGGGTTCGGGCCCCAGACAGTCCGATGATTTTATTTAAGCCATTTGGATACCAAATGTGTGAGGGAGTGTGAATGAGAAAAAAGTGGTGTCGTCAATAGAATTGAAATAAATTTTTGCCATATGAGAGAGTAGTGAACCCTTGATTCCTGATTTCTAGCTCAAGAAGCATTAACTCTACCATTGTGACATTCACTGGTTGTCTATGTTTAAGACAGCGCATTTAATTTTGTCACTCACTCAGGTCTATTCTCTAAGCAAAAACGTTAACTTGTAATATTGGAGGTTTTTTTAATATAGCTGGTTAGTTGATGTAGTAGAAGGATCTAATTTGTATAAATCTGTTCGCATTTTCTTAATTACCATTGTGTATTGTTCTATATTAATAGCTCTGAGGATGGCCCTAAACAGGACCGAAACGTCAGCAATGAGGGTTTAATAAAATAAAACTAGCTGCTCTCTCTTTCTATTCTCCTTCTACTACGTTAACTTTTAATCACTGTAAACAATATTAATTCATTTTAACACTTTCTTGCCTCAAATAGCTATTCTGCAAACAAAAACTTTAAAGCCAAACCGTTAACATTTAGTAGATAGTGTTAAAAATTAATGTCATGTCTAGTGGGTGCCTTTAATATTTTAACGTCGTATTTAAAATAAAAATGGCGTCCTTAACCTAAAAAGTAAGTTTATGATTTTGATAGTTTTGAAATAAAAGCAACATATTAACGTCGCTGTTAAAACTTTGTTTAGAAAATTGCATTTTTTAACGCTGATTGTTTTTACATTACTTTTTAACGCCAATTTGTTTATTTTAAATTTTAACGTCTGTTTTTAGACAATAGACCTGACTCACTGTAAACAATTTAGCAAAATTTTCTTGAATATTGTTCTTTAAAAGTGTCCAAATTCTTAAAAAAAAAAAAAAAATCAGAGAAAAAGAATTATTTCACTTTAAAATAAGATCTTACAAATTTATTTTTATTTGTTTTCCTTCTTTTGAATTTTATAGCCTAGTAATTATTCGTAATATTCACCCTTTAGTAGGCTATCGATCCGTCCTTGGAAGTATTTTTAAATACCTCTCTCTCTTTCTCCCCTTCACATTTGTTCCAATTTTACTAAAATGACAAGAAACAAAAATTAAAAAAAGATTTTTTGTTTAATCAATTGTTGAATTATTATAAATCTTTGATAAAAACAATTCATCCATAGAATAGCCAAAAAAAACACACTTTTCGGCCTGAAGCATCTAAGAATTCTACAATCATCTGTTTTGAAATGGTAGGCGGATATAGGCTACCCATATATTAAATTAAATTGCTAGATATTATATTTGAAACTTGATAAATTTGAAACTAAATATTAAATTCAATAAATTGACACCAGATTACTGAAACATTTATATATTTAATATCATTATCTTATTTAATAGAGAATTGGGAAATGAAGGCAGCATTCCGCAAGGAAGCTAATTTATGAACTGTTTAATCAATATATTAAAAATCTGGTGTGATGGTCGCACAGCACACAACTTTCTCTTACCTTCAGTAAGAACACCAGATTTTTTGTGTCGACATATATTTAGGTTCCGACAGTACGGTACATTTGAATTGAAGAAGTAAAAACATGGGAATATATATATTTTGTTACTTTAGCAAAACCATGTGGCGAAAACCACTTTTTTGGATTCAGACCTCAAAACGTGTATATCCATCAAAATCTCGACATCGAATTTTTGACATGAATCCAATACTTTCCCTCTCTATATATATTACATATATACATAGGTAAGAGAAAGTAAAAACTTGTATCCATCTGAAAAAATAATCAATAATTACTAAATAACTACTTCCAGCATACTCTGCAATATCCATAGCAACTTTATGGAAAGGAATATTAGGAATCTCCTGGGACAATAATTTAGATTGCCAAATAGAACATGGAGAAATAGTATTTCTAATATCTGATGTCATTGCTGCCCAATAAAAATGAATTTAAGGCAATTTTAAGGACCTTCCTAAATGTGTTTCATGAAGAACACCTATGATTTCCTTAACGATTTAGGAACAATCAATTTGTCATCATCAATGAGATCATCTTTTGTAGTTATCATTATTAAATTTTGAAATAATTACCAGAAAAATTAAAATTTTGTAATAGAAGAGAAAATATTAATACAGGATGTTAAGACGAAATTATGGAGGCCAAGAGTCATTGTCAAGGGTGATCAAGAAATTCTGGACATTTAAGGATCAAGAAATTCTAATGATGATTGGGAAAGCCTGGTGTAGATAGATGATGAGCAACAATTGAAAGTGCTGGAGGTATTTTCAGGCCAAATTTTATTCCACTATTCAGTCGACGTTTCGGGGGACTTAACGCCTCCCTTCATCAGGACTCTAGACATGTACAAAGGCAAACATACAGCTTAGTTTACATTAAAATGATTCTCACTCACTCCCACTCGTCTTTTTTTTTTTTTTGCATATATTCTTACAACAATAATGTGTGCTACTTACAATGTGGTTATAAAATAAACCTTCGCCGCGACTAAACCAGCGAAGGTTTATTTTATAACCACATTGTAAGTAGCACACATTATTGTTGTAAGAATATATGCAAAAAAAAAAAAAAAGACGAGTGGGAGTGAGTGAGAATCATTTTAATGTAAACTAAGCTGTATGTTTGCCTTTGTACATGTCTAGAGTCCTGATGAAGGGAGGCGTTAAGTCCCCCGAAACGTCGACTGAATAGTGGAATAAAATTTGGCCTGAAAATACCTCCAGCAGTTTCAATTGTTGCTCATCATCAAGAAATTCTTAAGGATCAAGAAATTCTGGACATTTAAGGATGGGTGGAGATAGGCGGGTAAAAACGTAACTACAAATGTTTGTATACATATCAATATATTCATGTGTGTTTTTGATTTTGGAGTGAAGCCGAAACGTTTCCGAAATCGAGAGTTTTTCTTTAATATAGAGGCTCGAAAATTGGCTGCCTATATCAACTATAACAGTTTGTTTATATTTATTTAAGTGAATAAAATCCTCATTTAATCTAATCCTATTACTATATCCTACCTAATTCTTCTCCTTTTATCTTAAAGGTTTGCGTTTTAATTATATAAAAAGGTGCAAAGTAGACAGGATAAAAATGACATCATCCCTCCTCTCTCTCTCGCGTTTAATAGAAATAATTTGCTTAAAATGAGAGTAAGGACAAAGAGCAATTAAAGGGAAGGAAGCTCCTCATGATTGAAGGGATGCTGTGAATAATAGGATTAAGCTTTTTAATCGATCTGGATGAAGTTAAGTTTGTTTGTTGTTGTTGTTGTTAGCCATTTAGCTTTTCTCGTTTGTAACGACAAAAGAACTATTCTCTATGTAATATGGGCGAGAAAAGGGTGAGAAAATGAAAACTCTTTTTAAATTCTAATTTAATTAAAAATTTTAATTAACCAACTTCTCAATGTCAATATTGTAATGTAAAGTTATTAAAATGAATTGAAATGTTGGTCAGTTTAAAAAACAGTGAAATTAACCAAGAAGAACTATAACCAATTTATTTGAAGTCGGCAATCTACCGGTCGGTTGAAGAGAAGCGAATCTGCACTAAATGGGATGGAAATGCTGATGGTCATTTGGTGTCAACACACTTGACCGCATCCCTAATAATACCATCAGGAGTGTGTTCTGTATAACGCCAATTACTGATAAGATGCGCGATTGGCGTCTCCTTACTGGTTTGGACATGTCAAAAGAGTAGTGGGGGCTCCACGAAGAAATAGCGAATCTGCGTATGGTGGAAATGGAAATGATCACATGGTGTCACCAGACTTGACCGCATCTCCAATAATACCATCAGAAGTATGTTTGGCATAGCGCCAATTACTGACAAAATGCGCGATTGGCGTCTCCTTACTGGTTTGGACATGTCAAAAGAGTAGTGGGGGCTCCACGAAGAAATAGCGAATCTGCGTATGATGGAAATGGGAATGATCACATGGTGTCACCAGACTTGACCGCATCTCCAATAATACCATCAGAGTATGTTTGGCATAGCTCCAATTACTGACAAGATGCGCGATTGGCGTCTCCTTACTGGTTTGGACATGTCAAAAGAGTAGTGGGGGCTCCACGAAGAAATAGCGAATCTGCGTATGATAGAAATGGGAATGATCACATGGTGTCACCAGACTTGACCGCATCTCCAATAATACCATCAGAAGTATGTTTGGCATAGCTCCAATTACTGACAAGATGCGCGATTGGCGTCTCCTTACTGGTTTGGACATGTCAAAAGAGTAGTGGGGGCTCTACGAAGAAATAGCGAATCTGCGTATGGTGGAAATGGAAATGATCACATGGTGTCACCAGACTTGGCCGCATCTCCAATAATACCATCAGAAGTATGTTTGGCATAGCTCCAATTACTGACAAGATGCGCGATTGGCGTCTCCTTACTGGTTTGGACATGTCAAAAGAGTAGTGGGGGCTCTACGAAGAAATAGCGAATCTGCGTATGGTGGAAATGGAAATGATCACATGGTGTCACCAGACTTGGCCGCATCTCCAATAATACCATCAGAAGTATGCTTAGCATAGAATTACTGACAAGATGAGCGCTCCCTCCTGGTTTGGACAAGTCATCAAGAAAGTAGTGGTGTGGCAAGGACAACGTACACTATAAGCCTCCTCCGACCATAAAGAAGAGGAACACCTGACTTGGGTCAAGAGAGACATGATCGAACTTGGCCCGTCGGAAACAACCGTTTTGGATAGGGGAGAAGGGTGCACCACGGGAATAAGTCAATAAGACAATATCTGAAAATAAGGGCTTAACCTAGAACTAGCTACTTGCTAATGAAAATCCTAACTAGATGAATCGATCAAGTTAAACTTAGAATAGATCAAATAAACCTATTTTAAGGTTTATTGACATTAGTATCTATCTACCATCATCTCTCCATTTAATCAATAATTACGAGATAAAACGTCTCAATTATCGCTAGGAAATGGGGTTATTAATAATAAATTGTTGTTGTTGTTCTAAACTAAAATATCAAAGATAAAGGTCAAATATTTTATATCTCTTAAATAATAATATTATGAATAGTAGTATAAAATTTAATATAGGGACATAGGGGAACGTATATATATATAAAAACAAGAATAAGAAGAAGAAGAAGATGGAACATAATATATTTTTATTTCTCTAGCATATGTTTTGTTTGAATAGCACTATAATTCATAAAAAATGTTTAAAACAAACACACCGTCGAAATAATAATAATAAAATAAAATGAAAATGTCAAAATAAAAGATATTTTGATTTATTATTATTATATTAAATAAATTAAAATACAAAATAATACCAAAAAAGATGAATTCACCACCAGTTTTTGATTTCGTTAAATGAAATAAATTCTCTAATCCCTCAACAGAGCATACCACTTTGACGTTGTTCGGATTGGTTGTGTGTTAAATAAAAAAATATGTAATGCGAGGCTGAGAAATATAAGTTATAACTTTGTAACACTTTAAAATAGGGCTAATAGAGCTTACTAGGTTCTTGCCCGAAAATAAATCTTATTCTATTCTAAAACAGAGCGGAGGAGACATTGAAAATTTTTCGGACAAGTGGGTTTTGAACTCTCGAGTTGTGTAGCAATTCTGGATTCATAAGCTAATTAGCCCTGACGAGCCCCAAATGGATGGTTAGGTTCAGCAGATTCTAGACAGGTCCATCTATGTAGTTTATATAATTGGTTTGGATTTGTAAGATCAATTATGATTAATAAGAAACACTTTACATGAGAGGATAAAAACTCGAAATAGTGTAATGTCCCTCATATGTAATATGCCCAATTTATTTATTTACTGTAGTTTAATTTGGTTGACAAATTGGGTCGTACAAATGGTTTGAGTTTTGGTCACATTCTTGGTAACAGTTTTAGAGCACATAACAGTTCTATACCGGTACCTCCAAAGATCTTAATTCTAGAACGTTTGTTATGTAGCAGTATACTAGTAGGTTGTTTTCTTTTTGACTACTTGCCTTCCTTCGAGATATCTTCTGAGGAAACTGTTTTTAAGAGAGTCGAATGCAGGACACATGTTCAATAAGTGCAGTATGTCTTCTTCACTTCGTGATCTGATATCTGTTGGACTAAATTAGGGACTCTAGTTCTAGCTCTAATTCGATTAGGGATATTACATTTCGGCTCTAAAAGGAATAGAAATTTTATTCAGTTAATCATTCCTAAGTAGACAAATGACACTTTACTTTCTCTTATCTATATATTGATGTTAATATATAGAGAAAGTATTGGATTCATGTCGAAAATTCGATGTCGAGATTTTGATGGATATACACGTTTTGAGGTCCCCTGAATAAAAAAAAGTGGTTTTTGCAACATGGGTGTGACTGTGTGTTCAATTTTAAGCATGAAGGAATTGAGCTAGGAGGTTTAAATTTTATATTTCAGTTAGGCACCCTCTGAGGCGTGAAAATAAGCTTTTAATCAAGATCGGCCAAAGAGTACTATTACTTTACCGATGCCTTTTTACAGATTTTTTCGATTCTAATGACTTTGATTAAAATTCAAAAATTTCGATGCTCCTTAAAATGTATATTCTCATTTTGCTCTCAAAATTGTTTGAAGCACACTTTACTTTTATACATCATAGGTAAATGGAAATGGTTGGCAAAATATATGGCCTAAATATTTTCACATGTTTATAAATTTTACATCTTGCATTTTAATATATCAGTGGAAACTAAATATATGTGGACACGGAAAATCTGATGTGACAAGCCCAGAACAGAACTTTCGATTACCGAAGGGGGTGCGACCAGTCACACCAGATTTTTATACATGAAAAATATGCCATTTCAATTAAAAGTTTAAAGTTTAGAGGGTTGAATACTACAATACAACTGTTAAGACATTTCCAATTCTCTGAATACGTTAATTCCTTTGGGCAATTACAGTTTAAAAATAATAAAGATAGAGATAGAAAAAAAAAGATCAAATGAATATAAAAAATATTTGTTTTTGACATGAACTTTATTATTATTTTTTTTTTTTTAAATTTAATTGGAATAAAACAACTTATCTTTTAATTTCTCTCTATCTCTCTCTTTGTGGTTGTAATTAGAAAGACCAACTCTCTCTCTACTATTTCTAAATAGGCTTTAGTTAAATTACTTTTGGGTACTTCCCCCCCACCCTGCCCCTCTCTCACTCCCTGTTGCAACCAACTCGCATTTTCTAGACACATTAGTCGGCAATTATTATCCCAATTAAATTCAACATTTACCTTATTATTATTCCTTAAGGGATTTTAGGGTTTATCAAAAAAAAAAAAAAAAAAAAAAAAAAAACACTATATAAAGACAAAGAATTAATTTAATATAAGAAAAAAATATACAATTTTTTTTTTCCAAGCTGTGATTAAACACTATTGAGGTTAGCGAAGCAGATAATTTTTTTTCTTGCCCGTGACCATTGACTCAGAAAGATGATATTCGGTTCTCGTGACGTCCCAAGCGAGAAAATTTTATTTCATTTTAATTGGCTACCAGTCATTTGAAATAAATAGGTATGGGGTTTAAATGGCCTCAGATGCCGCAAAAATAATTGGGTTAGTGGAAACAAACAAAAAAAATATTTTTTCATAAAGGGTGAGATGGCAATAGCAATTAAAATTAGATATGAGTAAAAAAATAATTTGGAAAATTAGATAGTACTAGCCACTTCACCTGCCTTGGGTGGCCTACCTCCATTGTTCTTGTTTTTATAGCCTAGAATACTAAATGTATGGAACTTTAGACGAAGCTTCATCAATGATTAATTGAAAATTATTTTAGGCGAATTTTTAATTATAGATCACATTTTGTTTAATAATTATTTATTAAAAATATATATACTGTATAACGTTTTTAATGCTTCCGCAGTCGTTATCAAGTACTGTGCACTTGCTCCGGCTCAATTGAACTGACTGTCACGTACCTTTTTATATACAACGACGTCAGTGCCATCTACAGTCATTTCTATGAAGTTAGATTCAAATTTTCGCGCCATTTTCACTCATTCCCAGAAGTTAGTCACAATCATCGATACTGGTGGTGCCATCTTTTGTCAAACGGCGGAAACTTATTTGTAGTCCCAATATTTATTGTACATGGCAATCAATTATTTGAAAAGAAGTTAAAACGGTATTTTTTGCCAGATTGTTTATTTTGCTCCAAGTCAATCAGAAAGCTTGTTCTTTACTGTTTCATCTGTTATTTGAATATTTGTTATACCAATGATTTACTCAATATTTGAAAAATAAATTTAAAATTTAAGTAATAGAAATTCGAATTTCTAGATTTAAAAAATAAATAAATATCTTAATCCAGTTAAATCAGTGGCTGTGTAACTGTAGAGCGGAAGAAAGGCAAGAAGTTTTCCCGAAACTTTTTAACAAAATGGAGGTCTTTCTTTTTTGGCTGCACCTGCCTTTTTCTCGCTATAATTTTTAAATTATGTAAATTTCTAAATAAATTAAAAAAAAAAAAAATATCTAAGATACAAATTTAGAGGCCACTCTTAGTTAAAGATCAGTTTTTTTCCTCTTTTTGGACGTTAATGACCGTCATCTTGAAAATGTTACATTAAAAAAAAAAATATATATATTTTACAAATTTAAAGGTCTTTTGTAACTTTATTTTGTTTCATTTTTCACAACTCAACTCAGAAGGTGATGTAATTAATTAAGAGGCAATCAAGGCGACTTTTAATTACGTCGCGCCCGTGTGATGATCACCCTCCCCCTCCCCTCCTCCCCTCCTCGTTCACTAAAGAGTGCTGACTGACTAAAAACAAACACAAACAAGAGAAGCAGCAAGCAGCAGCTAGCTAATTGATCAAAAACGTCAGAAGGAGGAAAAACGATCCTGCCAAGTCATTTGAGGAGGAAAATAAACAAAACAACAACAACAACAAAGACGACGAAGGGAAACATATGCTTAAATCTTTTCTCAATTCTTTAATAAATTTTTACGTAAATAGAAATTTTTGGATCACACTGTATGAATCATAATAAAGTCGTTTCTGAAAGTTAATCACATTGATTGACTCTCTACTTTGTCTTTTCATATTAATATTATAGGCCATGTGTTTTATTCGATAAATCGAAACCAGATAATGAAGAAACATATTTTGACTTCATTATATTATTAATTATTAATAAGTCTAATCCCTAATTGAAAATTGGAGGCAAGGAACTACTGTGCATCCCCACCCCCCCCCTTTTTCTTACCCCGAATTAATAAGTATTATTAAGAGTTGTATTTTTGATTAGCCTTCAAGAAATCTTCTAGTCGAAGAAGAGCAACATAGTTGCGGTATTAGATTAAAAGCTAATTTTTTAATATGTTATTAATCACTATCACATAGGTATAAAATAAAATTTTGAAGCAGATCTGACGTAGGGTTATCGTGTAATTAATTTTTAAAAAATTGAAATTTAACATGTAGCCTATGAGGAATGTCGACGAAACGCACAAATATCCAATTATACAGCCACTGGTGTAATAGATACAAAAACAAAAAACTTACATTTTATCAATTCGTTTCCGAGGAATACGTGAAACATAAAATAAAAAGTTTCTGCCCAAGGCTTTTAAAGATCATGAAAGTCAAAAAAATTCCCCAAAATGACAGTCAATTTTAAAAAAATAAGGTAAGTCACGTGACTCAGACCAGTCCGGCAACGTCGCATAAAATAATACTCATTTCTCGCTGTCACTTACATTTTTTTTTTTTTTTCAATTAACGTTATTTTTTTTTCGCAAATCGCCCATTGTGTCAACTGATTTGCATTTGAGATCTCAAATCTGATTTGAGATCAGAATGTTCACTGGAGTCAAATGGCTTTGTTTATCCAAAAAATTTTGGTTGTTATTGTAATGTCATCAGAGTGTAAAACAGTGGCGGATCCAGAGGTGTTTCTCGGGGGTTGGGGAGGGGGATAATCTGGAGTGACTGGTTTCTACCATTCGACACTATTTTTTTTCTTAATTTCGGTAATTTAAAGACGCATTCTGTATTTGTTTGCCAGAATATAAATACAAATCAAATTTTTAAGTATTAATTTTTAAAATACATTTATTTTTTTTTTCGAAAAAAAAGTATTTTTTTCAAATCTCAGGGGGGTATTACCCCCTTTACCCCCCTTGTATCCGCCCTTGGTGTAAAATGAGCTTCCTCTAAAGAAGAAGAGCCCTTGTACCTTCGAAACATTAGGAATTAAACTCATTTGGAAAAAATATAAAACTTTGTTTTTATTTTTCCCTTCCTATTCTTGTCGAAAAATCAGCATGGTTGAGGAGTTTCGAATCTAGTAATGGAGGATTGCCAGACCAGATTCCACTTTTCGGGCCATATATATTCTAAAATTGTTTAGTTCCTTATCAGAAACAACAAAAAATAAAATAAAAGCAAACTGAATTTAATTATCTGATATTAATTAATTAAAGAAAATAATAAATATACTTACAAATGAAATGACATTTGTAGGTTAGTTTACCATATTTAAATTTTGAATTTCATTTTTTAATTATTTTATTAACATTTTGATTATATTATTCACTAAATAAAAAGAAAAACAAAAGCGTTAATGCTCTAAAACACACAAAAATATGAAATAAAAGCTTTTAACCTGTTTTTTTTTCAGGCAGTTGGTTTTTTACAGTTATTTACGACGGTATAGGTAATAATTTACGCGTAAATAACTGTGTAATTTACTCTTCTGTAAATA
This sequence comes from Euborellia annulipes, assembly GCA_023213315.1. Taxonomy (NCBI): domain Eukaryota; kingdom Metazoa; phylum Arthropoda; class Insecta; order Dermaptera; family Anisolabididae; genus Euborellia; species Euborellia annulipes. The sequence continues at coordinate 43 of JAKCPI010026383.1, read as the reverse complement.
ACTTGCCAATTCTGGCCACGACATAGCTTTTTGCTATCATTTT
>JAKCPI010026381.1:0-15103 GCA_023213315.1 Euborellia annulipes | reverse complement strand
CAAGTGAAAGTGAGAGAAAGTTCTGCACTGTGCATCCATCACACCAGATTTTTTAAATTTAAATATTGAAATAATTTGAACAATAAAATCGCAGGTTTTTTATTCTTTATAGACCTTCTATACATCTAATTAAAATTGTTCATAGCTTTAAATTTTTAATTCTGAATATAGCTATATTGGGGCAAGGTGGCAAGTTGGTATAATTTTTTGTCTCTCTCTTATTATTTCCCTACATAAATGAATATTTTCTTTTTTTTATTCTTTCAACTTTTAATGTTTATTACCACTCTATAAAACAAAATATTAAATTTGACCTGACTATAATAATAATTAATTTGAATATTTTAAAAATAATAATTTATAAACACAGCGATTCGCTAAACGAGATAATAATAAAAAATTTCCATCTCGTGTATTTTATAGTCTCATTAAAAGTGTAATATGAAGATGGCGTATTATGGAATTTCAAATAGTCATATCACTTGGAAGTGCAATTATTCCAAGTTTTAGTATAATAAGAGATTATCTCGTCTGAGTGCATCCTCTTTAACTTGCCGGACAAACGCCCTTTTGAAGACATAGGGAGTCGGGGGGAGGGAAGGGAGGGGGGAGACTGCCCAAGTCTTGGGACAATAATTGAAACACCAAAGGAATCAGCACTCAGAAAGGAATTGGAAGGAATAACACATCAAAAAAATTAATTTTGCATTTATAAAAAAAAGCGGCATTTTTATCTTAAAAATTTTTTGAAATCTTAATCAAATGGAGTAATGAAGTGTTTCGTTTCAAGTTCGAATAAAAAAGGGCGGAAGTAATAATTTAAAAAGTTATATATAGTTCAAAAAAATACTAAATTGAAACTTTTTTTTAATCAAAAAATATGCTCAGACGGATTTAAAAAAAAAAAATGCAAATTATGTTAATAATAATATATAGACCCTATACTAGTGACAAAGTAAAACAACGGAATATCAATAAAATTTACTGAATACAAGTAAAAATTTACATTTGGTATCCAAATGGCTTAAATAAAATCATCGGACTGCTTGGGATCCGAACCCCTCGACCCTTGATATACAAGGCAGGCACGCTACCAACTATGCCAAGCCCGAGGGCTCCCGATATATTAGAATTCAAGATGTAAAATTTATAAACATGGAAAAATATTGATATTCTGTTATTATGGCAACAAGAGTAAAGTGGTTTTCAGAAGATTTCAATGGCAAAATGAGAATATACATTTTAAAGAGCATCTAAAAAATAATTGATTTTTTGAATTTTAATCAAAATCGTTTGGAGCGAATTTTGAGAAAATCGAAAAAACCTGAAAAAGTGCATCAGTAAAGTACGAGTACTATTTGGTCGATTTTGTTCAAAAGCTTCGTGTCACGTCCCAAGGGGGTGTTTAACTAAAATATAAAATTTCAACCTCCTAGCTCTTTTCGTTCTTGAGATATTTTGTTCACAGACACACACACACAGACAGACCATGTCGCGAAAACCTTTTTTTTGGATTCAGGGGACCTCAAAACGTGTATATCCGTCAAAATCTCGACAACGAATTTTTGACATGAACCCAATACTTTCTCTCTATATATATTAACCTATATAGAGGTAAGAGAAAGTAAAAATTTCTTTATTTTAAAAAGTCTGCGCCTATACTGCAAGAGTAATTAATTAAATCCGCAGTACATTAATTTCGCTGAATGAATTATTTGCAAAACCCAATAATGCTTGTATTCTTAATTTTGCCCCGGGTTTTTGCCACGGGTAGATTACTCATCTGGCTCTCATGTGGCTGACAGCTGCCAGGAGCTTCTTACTCAAGGCTCTGGCTCAAAGGGCCAGTCCCGCAAAAATCCCTTTGATTAAATCATGCTGATTAATGTTCTAGTCATTAATACGGGCTTATTAATTGCGACGACGACGACTAAGCAATTGCAGGCCTTCTCTTATCGCGATACACAACTGATATGCCGTCTAATGGAGTTCGATTTTTTCCCTTATCGGTGGGCGTTAGAATTGCGGGGTCATCTCTTTGCGAAGAGAGCGAAAAAAAATTGAAAAGAGGGCTGAGCACCTTAAAGGGTTGTTGGAGTTCATTCATTTCATCGTTTGCCTCGATCGAAACTGACATATTCTCGATAAATTTGCAGATTAAGGCAACAGGGACGCCCCAAAGATAACAACTTTAATTCTTCGAATATTAATTAAACTCAGCAGAAGCAATTTATCATTTTTTTTATTTAACTAAATGATAATTTCTGAGCCTCGAATGAAACAAAAACATTTTAATTGAAGAAATAAATATTTGCGATATATGAAAATAAAATAATCATTTGCATTTATCGTTTAATGAGTGCTATTAAACTATTTTCACACCTCAAACATCAGAATTACTATCATCATTTATTTATCAAGGAACTCATTTAGGATGACGCCTATGCTTTCTTTATGAGAATCATATGATTAGCTTAACTAAATGTTAAAAGATTCGAAAGTCATAGTCAACAAGTCTAACCGAGGGATAGCTAGTTAATAGAAGTGAAGCAACCGGCCCATAGTGGGGTAAATCAGTGTGAGGCGCGGACTAGTCTAAGGGGAGGCGCGAATATTAGCCACAGTGAGCAATTTTCTAAATTATTTCAAAAGTTTTATTAATAAATATTAAATAAGAATAAATAAAATTAATATTTTTATCAAGTATGAAGGAAAAGTGGTGTAGGGAAACATTTCTAAATGAGCATTTTAAATATATGTGAGGTTTCACAGGTTTTTGAATGATTTTTAAAGTAATATTTGCCATGGTAGTACTACTAACATTTTTACTTTTGAGTAAAAAACACTAAGTAAATTCTTTAAGTAAATTTCACCAAATATTTACATATGAATATTACCGTAGACAACTTTGAAGTTTAATTTAGTAGTAAAAATAAGGTAATTTATCCTGGCCATTTATTTTAAAGGGATTTATTACTAAAAAAGTTCGATAAATAAGTCAGGGGCGTATATAAGGGGGGCGCCCCCCCCCCGAAATTTCCCAAACACATATACATATATAGGGATATACAGACATCAGCGCAACAAATTTTTCCGCAGGATGGACAACTTTGGTTCCCCAATAGAAAAATTGTTCCGCAAAAAATTTCGTGTGAAAAAAAATAAAATTTCTTAAAAAAAAAAAATTTTCCCGCAGAAAAATTTCGAGTTCGGGCCCCCCCGAAAAAATTTCTATATACGCCCCTGAAATAAGTTGAATTAACTACATTTTTCCTCTTCAAAAGTAAAAAAAACTTTATGCTAGTTTTTCTTACGAAAAATGCTGCTTGGGAATAACTAAGGGAAAATTCTTATGAATTATGTACGTATTTAATTTCTTAATGATTTTATCAATAGACCAGGTAATACATTGTTTGGAATGCCCCCATTTAAGTCTTAGTATAATTATTATCTCTAGATAATTGTTTAGTTTAGTATAAAAGAATTTTGAAAGATCGATAAACGTAATAGGCTCAACAATTCATGATTTTTTTTTTGTGAATAAATGTAGATTTTCTTCGTTTCTTCAACTTCCCCTTTAATATTTATTTCCTTCTTTTTCCCCCAAGAAGCTAGGTGTCACACAATGACATTTCCTCCGTTCCCTCTAGAAATGTCATTAAAATAAATAGAGATAAATAAGAAAAGAACTCAATTTACTTTCCTTCTGAAAGCAATTCTTAAGAGTAAAGTTGCTTTTAAAAGTTTACGCTAATGTTTTTAATAAAGATGAATGAATCAATTTTAGATTAATCGTTCAAAAATTATTATTCGAGTCAAAGTATGGGAGTAGAAAAATTTATTTTTACAAAAACGAATTAAATAAAAAAAAAGAGGGGGGGAGGCGAGATAATTGCGAAATATTCTTTCCTATATTCATCTCTAGTATTATAAATTTTTTGCCTCATCTTTGAAGAAATTTTGAGCAAAAAATAACAAAACAATTTTTTTATATTTCTACCAAATAGGGAGAATTACATCGAAAAACAAAATTTGATATCTGATTGGATCAAAAAACACATGCAAACTTAGCATCTGGACGTCTTTGCATGTGTATCACTGTTCTCACGGTATTATGGTCTTGAAAAATGTTACAATGTTTTAATAAAAGGCCCCACTACCTGAGAGAATTCTCTCACTTGGTCTTGTGTCGGACGATCATCAAGCATTTAACGAATAAAGAAATCATATCTATTCTTTATAATCCCTGACAACTCCTTGAAGGCAGGCAACCCACAACATATTCATAATGGATTTAATCACTCTGGTTTTTCGTCTTATACAAATTTTTTGTGTGTTTTTTTTTTTAAACAACAACCAATCATTCATTCTTCATGATTTTAATACAATTTTCTTATTTAAAAAGATAATTGTGACATATGAAAGACATCAAATGAGTAAATGTCAAATTTTTGCACGATATATTGCGTTTGTGTATATATAATAGATTAGAATATAATTTTGATATAAACTAATATATGCATGGCAAATTCGAAATGTTTGCGTGTGTATGTTGTGTATGATTATTGGAAAAATCCCGTACAGATTTGGCTGCATGTCGTTGTTTAGAACGCCAAAGCTCACATTTGACTGACATGGTAATTCGAGTTCACAACTTTCGCAAGGGATCAATGCAAATTTGAAGCTCTAGCAAGTTTATCAACTCTTCCCTCTCACTCTCACTCTCTCTCTATACATAAACTAGGCTGATGATGATGATGATGATGATTTCTCATCAAATTAAAGACCAAACTCATTTGAAAAGCCTTGCGAATGGATAACCACCATTAAAGAATGTCCAGACGAATTAACGCTAAAGCCAAAAAGGCGTTAAATAATCCATAGTCCGTCATATGCAAATGGTAATAATTTGGGTAGAAAAATTCGCAAGGGAGTAACAGAAGAGAATTGCGACCCTCCTCCGGTGTGTGAAATATTCATAAAGCTAATTAATGTCGTTCCCTTCCACTCGGACTAAAAACTTCAATTTCCTTCTGTTTAATTTCCAAAAAAAAAGAAAGAAGAAAATGGTTTTGATTAAAGACTTTTATGTTAAAGTTTTTTGCAAAAATTATATAGATACAAATTCACATTGAGTTCTTAAACAATGAGCTCAGGTTTAGAGGTGTTAACCAAAAAAGTCATAGGTGATGTTAAGCATGCCAAAGCACGGCCTAATTTCGGTTGGGTGGCTCCTAAAAACAAGCGTGTGAGACCTCTCCCTGTAGTTATTAATAATATTAAATATTAGCAATCAAACAACAATGAAAAGAGAAATTAAAAAATCTGGTGTGACTGGCGCATAGCTCACTTTCTCTTACCCTTCGGTAAGAGAAAGTTGTGCACAGTGTGGGTCACACCAGAATTTTTGTGTCGAGATATATTTAGTTTCCCATAGCTCTTTAGTTAACTTGACCACTTGCATTTTTTAAATAAAAAAAGTAAAAAAGTCAATTGATTCAAAATTTCCATAGGCTCTAATTAAATACAAAATTTCATAAGAATTGGAAAAACCGTTGGCCGAGAGGCTGGTGTTAATAAATATCAATATTGATAATCAAAAAGTCAAAAAACGGCATGCATAGGACTGCCGCGGCAGTCCTATGAATATTTAAATCATTTAGATACAGGGGCGGATACAAGGAGGGGGGTAAAGAGAGTAATTACCCCTTCCCTCCTCTTTTAGAAATTAAATTTTTAATATAAAATTTTAAAAATTAATACTTAAAAATTTGATTTGTATATATAATCTGGTAAACAAGTACAAAATGAACTTTTAAATTAGCGAAAGTAAGAAAAATTGTGTGCTGTGCGATAAGTCACACCAGATTACCCCCCCCCCCCCCCGAGAAACTCCTCTGGATTCGCTCTTGTTTGGATACCAAATAGTGTATATAAATATATATAATATATTGTGTATAGTTTAAAATTCTATGTGGCCTCAGATGTCGAAAATACTAAAAAAAAAAAGTTTATTTGATGAAAAAAATAATTTTTTTTTAATGGATTAAATTTATAAAATATTGATTTTTGCGCGCTATTTTTTCCGAACTAGTTATATTAATAATAACATTATAACACGAATTGTAAAATTTTCGAGGAAACAGCAATAAACAAGAAAAAAAAAATATTCACTAGATGGGCCTCTACTTCTCCCTCCAAATCTATAAATGGGGCGACTTAAAAAGTGCCCGGCTAAGGCAAGTAATTTATAATTTTTTTTTTTTTTTTTTTTTAATTAAGATCTTAATTTTTTTTAATTAAGATGACATCGAATGCCATTTAGACCCAGTCTCTATTTATTTCATTTGGATTGGTAGCCAATCCAATTGAAATAAATTGTCGCACGAGACGGGATGCGAACCCGCTATCCTTGGTACAAATGGCCAACACGCTACGCACTACATCAAGGCCCAAGGGCCGGCAAGTATAATTAACGAATACCAAAAGGAGGGACGGAGCGAGGGCCCTCCCTCCGCCCTTCCCTTCCTTTCTCTCTCTCTCTCTCTCTCTTATGAAATGAACTTAAAAAAAGAATAAGTTTAAAAATTTACAAATGATTGAATCCAAAATTTTAAGAAATATTTTATTAAATATAGTATCCAAGAAAGATAAAAATTTTTGGTTACTCAGGTGGCAAAAATTTAGCGTCTAAAAAAAAAAGGTAAAATATTTTTCGGACGGGAACATTTGGTTCCGCGAAAAAAAAAAAAAAAAATTTCGCAGAAAAATTTTATGAGATCAAGGAAAATTTTAAGGAGGGAGTGGCAAATAAAATTTTGCCCCCCTATAAAATCTCCTAGTTCCGGCCCTCCCGAGGCCATTTGGATGGTTATTTAAATTAATTGATAGCCCATATCAGGGGCGTATTTAAGGGGGGCGAGGGGGGCCCGGGCCCCCCGAAATTTCCCAAACACATATACATATATAGGGATATACAGACATCAGCGCAACAAATCTTTCCGCAGGATGGACAACTTTGGTTCCGCAATAGAAAAAATGTTCCTCAAAAAATTTCGTGTGAAAAAAGTATAGTTTCTTAAAAAAAAAATTTTCCTCAGAAAAATTTTTGAGTTCGCCCCCCGAAAAAATTTCTATATACCCCCTGGCCCATATAATATAGTAGTAAAGAACGAGCCTGACGCGAAACCTGTATTGTTATCCTATGAGACGTGGCTATTTTATAACATTTTTGGCTTGACTGTAATCGTTCAGTGATCAGATAATAAAATGAAACAATTTCTAAATTTAACCTATTATTATTTACTTGTACATATAAATAATAATATTTTAAATGTTAAAAGCATATAAGTAGATAGATATTAGGTGGATATATTCGCTTTCGGTCATCGTTCGAAAAAAAAATAATTTCAATATAATTAATTTGTTTTTCAAAAGATGGCTGAATGATGGCTTGGCTTTTTAAGAGAGAAAATTGAATTGAGGAAATTTTTAACTACCTGAGATGAGAATTGATGACATTAGATCCAGGAGAGACGTCCTGATATTTGGCACTATATCACACTAAAAAATTAAACTCACTATTAAAATTTCACTAATTTTAAAGAGCACAAACGAGACGGAAATTTTATTCACAAAACGCAAGACGAACGGGCAAATGCAAACTAAAGAGAAGTGAAGAGCAAGTTGGATGGGTTGTTGCAGTGTTCGCCGCCAGAGTGCTCTAGCGTTCATTGTTGTGCTGGCTAGTTAAGAATTCAAAAGTGTATCAATATATATAATTTATTATTTTAATAAATAGTCCTTGTAAGTGGATCATGATGAATTACAATTTTCTTAACTTTTTAGGAGAGTAAATAAAATAGGTTCTTATTTTGTTCGCTTAAAGAAGGTAATTCCGGAGGGAGTAATTTTTTCCTGATTTTTAATCATTTATATAAATAAAAATGTATTTCTACTTTCTCTTACCTCTATATATGTTAATATATAGAGAGAGAAAGTATTGGGTTCATTCAAAAATTCGATGTCGAGATTTTGATGGATATACACGTTTTGAGGTCCCCTGAATCCAAAAAAGTGGTTTTCGCGACATGGTCTGGTCTGTCTCTGTTTGTGAACAAAATATCTCAAGAACGAAAAAAGCTCTGAGGTTGAAATTTTATATTTAAGTAAGGTACCCCCCCCCCCCGGGGTGTGGCACGAAGCTTTTGAACGAAATAGGCCAAAGAGTACTAGTACTTTACTGATGTATTTTTTCAGTTTTTTTTTATTTTCTCAAAATTCGCTCGATCGATTTTGATTAAAATTCAAAAATGAATTATTTTTTAGATGCTCTTTAAAATGTATATTCTCATTTTGCCATTGAAATCTTATGAAGACCACTTTACTCTTGTACTTCATAAGAAAGATAGGAGAAATGGTTGCTATGGTAACAAAATATAAATATTTTCCCATGCTTAGAAATTTTACATCTTGAAATTCGAATGTACGATACTGTCTGAAACTAAATATATATCGACACAAAAAATCTAGTGTGAAAAGCACAGAACACAACTTTCTCTTGCCAAAGGGTAAGAGCAAGTTGTGTGCTGTGCGACCAGTCCAAAGAAATGAACGATTTAATCAAAATTTTATGGATTCGTTAAATATTATATTGACTCCTCAATAATACTTCCAGCCACAAAGACATACCTCACAATTAAATATTAAAGCATTTATAGAAAGCGAAATTTATTGAATTGCTACCTGATGAGAATCGTTTAAATGAAATTTCTCCAAGGAGTTCTAACAAAGAAATTAACAATTTTAATTTTTTATTAAACTACTTAAATAAATAAATTCCATCTATTAGCATTTTGACTTTGAAGAAATAAAGTGGCTGTTGTATTTAAACAATAGATGAAAGGAGCAAGCAACCAGGTAATTTAGCCTCCACGAAATAAAACTCCTATACAGAGAGTTGTTGCTAACATATTGACTTACATGAAAGATAAAGACAAGCCTTTTAAATTTTATAAGGATAGTTGCAAATTATTTTAAAATATTTAACTGAATAACGAATAAACTCTTTTAATTTTGCACTAACCGAAGGTTTGGTATGTAATGTTAATGTACTAATCAAAATTGAACTCAAGGTGCTAAAATGCGAAACATTTTAGAAGTTTTGAAATCGTCAACGAAAACTCAAAAACTAATTAATTATTCATTTGTTTTGAAATTTTGCATATATAAACTAGACGCAAAAGGCAGTTTAAAATTTCATTCCAATTTTAAAATTAGCGATAAAGTTAAAGTAAGGATACCTGACTTAATTCAATTTCATAAATTCACATAGGAAGATATAGAGGTGGACATAAAATTTTTTAAGGATAAAAAAGAACCATAAAAAGTTTCCTTCCGTTCAGGAAAAATAAATTTGTTTTATTAAAAAAAAAAAGGAACTTCAAAGGGTTTTAGTTCTAGCCTTCCGTTTTGCTGATCAAATATAGAAATAACTAATAAATATTAAATATATAGTAATGATTGGTTCGTTTAATTAGAAAAATAATGTCAGTCTTCTGCTTTCTAAGCCTTATTCCCGCATTGCGGGGTCGGCAGAATGGGTATTTTGCGACTGAAAGAATTAGAACAGGCCGGCCCGTCGCACGGTCTGACGCCTGTTGAAAATATAGAAGGGACAGACATGTAAAGAACTGAAGGATTGCCAGTCCCAGCTCGGGTAGCCCGTGGTCGCAATTCACGTACCCACAAGATGTGGGCATGGCCCCTGAGCAAAGAAAAAAAAATGTCAGTCAAAGGATTAAATAAAAGGTTTTAAATAATTTGTTTAGATTTTGAGTATCGATCAGCCAGAAAAAATAGATGTCGGAATAACAAGGCAACTGACGGAATTAGCAACAATTATATTTTCTTTATTTTTAAACAAAAGTATGAAGAAAATTAAAAATGCCAATTAGCTAATGTGTTTGGAGTCTCCGCAAAGATAAGAAAATACATTAATTCTTTTTTTTTTCTTTTTGCAAAAAAAAAAGTTAATTATTACAAGTCAGACATTCCAAATGGCTTAAATAAGAATGCCTGGATCCCAATATATATATATATATTCATAATAACGGTTATCGTATAAAGTCTTATATGGCCTAAGTTGCCGAAAATACTGTGTGCATGTGAGTGTGAGTGCGAGTGTGAATAAATAAAAGTCAGACATTGTTGCTGTTAATATGTCATTAGTGGAGAGCGAAAAAGAGAAAAAAAATCCATTTTTTTTTAAAGTATATATTTTGTGTGCAAAATACTTCAAAATTAACAGAGAATGAATTACTTTTTTTGCGCCCTCTATTCATTAGAATGAGACAATAGCTGGTAGAGATGTAGTTTTTTGTTTGTGGATTTAAAATTATTTTAAAAAAATAAAAGTGGAATGTGTGGGGGGGGGGGGGGGACACCACGCCCCCACCCCCACCGTAAAACCCAATTTATTAAAAAAAATGAAAAAAGGAGAGGTGGAGGGGTGGGAGGGGGCGGGCCCACCACCGCCGGGCCGGCCAAACCCCCCCAGAAAACCCGGCAGAAAACCCCCTCCTCTCTCAAAAAGAAAAGAAACCGCAGAAAACCGTGGAATAGGCGGGCCCGGGACGAACCAAAAGTAAGGGAAATTTGGAGGGGGGGGTTTAACCTGTTTTAATGGTTTCTTTTTTTAAAGAATTTTCCCCCAAAAAAAAAAAAAGAATTGAAATAAAAAAAAAAAAAAAAAAAAAATTTTTTTAAACTTTATACCTTTGTTTTTCGTAAGTTTTGTTATTTGAAAGTTTTTTTTTTTTTTTCGTTTTTTTGTTTCCGGAATATGACGAAATAAAAAAAAAATTTAAATATAAATTTTTTTTTTTTTTTTTTTTATATTTTATTTCTCTTCTTCCCTTTTTCATTTCTTAAGAAAAATAAAAAAAAGATTTCATTAAAAAATAAATAAAAAATAAAAATATATAAAAAAAATATTTTTAAAAATTAAAAATATTTTAATAAAAAAAAAAAAAAAAAAAATTTAAAAAAAAAAATAAAATTTTTTTGAAAATTTTATAATTTGGTTATTTTTTTTATCTGGTTTTTTTTTACTTCATAAAATATCAACCTCATAACTCACTTCCTCCAACTCAAAACCACCACCCACACACCCACCCCCCCCCCCCCCCCCCCCCCCCCCCCCCCCCCCCCCCCCCCCCCCCCCCCCCCCCCCCACCCCCGCCAACCCTCTCTCCCTCTCCACCCCCAATCCTCCACATCCTTTTTACTTTTTTATTCCTTCCCTTTTTTTTTTTTTTTTTCATTTTTTCAAAAGAAAAAAAAAATTTTTCTTTTTTTCTTCTTTTTTAAAAATATTTTTTTATTTTTTCTTTACCCCAAAGGATTTAGGCCTTTTAGTTTTTGGATGTTTGTTTTTTTTGGTTTGTTTTTTGGTGTTTTTCCCCAAAAAAAGAAGAAAAAAAGAAGAAGAGAAAAGAAAGGGTAAGGAAAGGACCAGACGAGGGGGGGGCGAAGGAGGGGGAGGGTTTTTTTTTTTTTTTTTCTAAATTTTTTTTTTTTTTTTTAAAACAAAACTTTCTCTTTATCCAAAAAATAAATAATATTTATTTTTTTTTCCTCATTTCCTAAAACAAAAATTTAATAAAAAAAAAAAATAATATTTATTTTTTTTTTTTGTTAATTAAAATATTTACAATATTTTCAATAATATAAATAATTAAAAGAAGGAATAGGGGTTGGTATAAATATTTAAAAAAAAAATTAAAAAAAAAATTTAAAAAACTTTTCCCCCCCATACCCCCCCCCCAACCCCCGCCAAAAAGGGGAGGTCAGGGGCGGGCCCGGGGGGGGCAAACCCACGCACGTGAAAAAACGAAAAGAGGGGAGATCGGACGGCAACCAAGCTGACAAATTGGTGGGTGGGGGAAAAACTCTCCCTCGCCACAACGAAAAGATTAGGACAGTAGAGTGCTAGGTGCTCCACTGTTTTAATGTATGGAATGGTAGGCCTGGACATTGACCAGAGTAACAGAGAAGAAAATTGAAGCATTTGAGATGTGGATCTACCGACGACTACTTAGAATATCTTGGGTGGACCACGTGACCAATGCTGAAGTTTTAGGCCTCGTCGGAAAGGAGAGAGAGCTGCTCTTCAACATCAATGAAAGGAAACTGCAATATTTTGGTCTGTTATGAGGAACCCATCAAAATACAAAATCCTTCATCTGGTGATGCAGGGGAAGATCTTCGGAAAGCGAGGTCCAGGACGTCGGCGTACTTGTGGTTAAAGAATTTTCGAGAGTGGTCTGGACTTTCTTCGGTGGAGTTGTTCCGAAGAGCTGCGACAAGGCGTCAATCGTTATGATGATAGCCAACGTCCGGAACGGGCATAGCACTTGAAGAAGAAGAAGAAGAAGAATTAATTAGAACTGATAATACTTCTTCTTATTTGTCCTGGTCATGAGTGCAATTGGCATCGATAAATGAATTAAACTTTTTTATGGAGGTCGTCGTAATTAAGATTGAAAAACTTCAAATCCACTCCTTGACAAAAATGTATCCAATCCTAAGAGATATTTTCTGTTAGGCATGGAAATGGGAACTTACTCCATTATGATTCTATGTAAGTTATTTTCTAGTATCAATTCCTGACAAATGACAAACGTTTTTAAAACCTTTTTATTTTCTTTTACCCTATATGTGAAATATATATAGAGAGAAAGTATTGCGATCAAGTCAAAAAATTGGATGTCGAGATTTTGATGGATATTCATGTTTTGAGGTCCCCTGAGTTCAAAAAAGTGGGTCCCGCAAATTGGTCTGTATGTGTGTCTGTTTGGACATTTTTAACCATGAAGGAAATTAGCTACGAGGTTGAATTTTTATATTTAAGTTAGGCACCCCCGAATTCTTGTAAATAAGCTTTTAAACAAAATTACCCAAAAAGTACTAGTTTATTTTAATTATATACTTTTTCTTCCAAAGAAAATTTCTGATTTTTTTTTTTTTTGTTCATTCATTTTGTTCTAATTTTTTTTTTTAAAGGAAATTCGTTTCGAGGGCTTTTATCAGAAGGGAGGTTTTCAACCTAAGCCAGCTGACGCCTCCTGTGGTCAAACTCTAAATCATTTTAATATATCAAGTGACATTTTTATTATTTTAATCAAAAGTGCCATGAAAAAAAAATCATTTTTGATGTAGCTAATGCAATTTCTCTTGTTTTTTGGTGCAATTAAAAAGTCTGTCATATTGTCTAATAGGGTAGAATAAATGAAAACCCCCTCGATGACCATGGCAAAATAAAAAAGTTCTGAAATGGCGCATATACTTAATTTCTAGTGAAAAAGAAAATAAAAAAATAAAGGCAAAACGAGGGATTTTTTTACAAAGATGAACTAAGAATAATCTTCAACTTTATTTTTGGCCGATTTTGTTCAAAAGCTTATTTTCACGCCTCAGGGGGAGAGGGCTACTTAAATATAAAATTTCAACCTCCTAGCACATTTCCTTCATGGTTAAAAATGTCCACACAGACAAACAGACATACAGACCAATTTGCGGGACCCACTTTTTTGGACTCAGGGGACCTCAAAACATGTATTTCCATCAAAACCTCGACATCGAACTTTTTACATGATCGCAAAAATTACATCATTATATTTCATATATAAGGTAGAAGATAAAAATTACTTGAAACTCATCAAGTAGTGTTTATTTCATTATCATTTGAAATTAGTTTTATTGATAATAATCTATATTGAATAATAGAGCCTATAGTAATGAGTTTAAGTATGCACAAACTCATTATTATCGTTTATTTAAGCAAAAATATAGCCTATCTCAGCCATCTATCTGCCTTGTGCTCTACCTTTATATATATATTTGTTTCTCAAAATAAAATGAACAGATCTATCTTTTGTTTCGTTTTAAGGGATAATTAGGTGATCTACATGAAACGTAAATCCTATTTTACTATTTTTGGAAATTGTACTAACCATTAGATATTTGTTCAATTTATTTTGATACTAATTTTAATAAATTTTTTTAGTGATATGGATCAATTTTTATTTTATTTTCAATTGCTCTTTCATCTAGTTAAATGTAATTATTATTCGTTTTATACTCTACTGAAATAATTTTAATTGATATAATAATAAAATTAGTATTGAATCAATAACCATAAATTAGAACTCTCGTTCATACCTGGTATATTCAGGGGCCGTTCCTGGCAAGTTGTCGCCTTCGTGTCTGGTCATTTTTGGCGCCTCTCATCCAACCACTCGTGGTTGTTTGAAGTATATTGTTGTTGTTTGGAAGGATTAGCCGAGTCTTTTAGATAAGACAACGTTATTAGGAGGCACTTCCAAGCATCCCAAAAAAATTATCTTCGTCTTCTTCTTTTAAAGCCCTTCGATCCAGTGAATAAATGGCCTTACTCTAGCAGCTTGTGGTCATTTAAAAAAAAAATTATTTTTCACTGTATCTTGAAAATGGTAGAAAATAAAAAGAAACAAATTCTAGGACATTCTTCGATCTACCAGTAATTTAATATTAGTAAATGATGTTCAAATGATTTATAGAAAAGTTTCTTGAATGAGGTAGCGAATAGCTAAGCAGCACAAGCTGCAGATCAAGGAACTGGGATTAAGGAATTTTAGCTCGTTCCCGGGTTCGATAAATCTCCTCATCGGGATTGAAAGGTGCGAGATAATCTCACCCTCCAGTAACAGACACATATGAGTCAATTTCCGTTCTTGAATGTTGTGGAATTTTTACGAATTTTCTTTTCATCTAAGTAATTCAACTTCAGCAACTTCAATTCTCGACTTGTTTCAATGAAATAATTTGCAAAATGTAGAGTGAGTGGCAAATATAATATTATTCTTTTCTGGACGGTTTTTTACTTGAGGATCGCAATTGTCAATTTTCTGAGATTTCATTCATGTTTTCTATATTTTTGAAGATCATCTACGAGTTATCTGAAAAAAAATTTTTATTCTAACTAATAATATTCAATCGAAATTATTGTTAGAATCGATGGGCTGTGAAATTAAATACAACTTCTGCATCGCTGGCTTTTTAT